>CAXITT010000891.1:27180-62664 GCA_964033795.1 Lymnaea stagnalis | reverse complement strand
TTTTTAGGAAAAAAAAAATAAAACCGAAAAAAAATGATTGTTGACTTCAACAAACCCGGGGTTGGGGGGGGGGGGGGGGTCCACATTTTTGTGACGAGGGGATTAAACAATGTGACATCACATTAAAAGCGGAAGATTCTGGAAAAAAAATGACTAAATAACACTAAATTACATACATATTTATTTTTAACATTATTCTTTTATACAAAAATTATAATTATTTTATTTTTAAACGACGGTCACCGAGAGAATCAGTAGGCCAACAGGAACGCGAGGTTCGAGAAGTGGCAGCTGATCAAGCTACGGGTCGCTACGGAGGAAGAGAATCGGGGTGTCGCAACTTTGACAGTCGTGAGAATTTTTGTCGGAATGGATTCCGGGAGTCTTAGAATTTTGGGCTGCCAAGTGAAGTGAGATGGAACGGAAAAAATGGTTGGTGGGGGGGGGGGGGGGTTGAGTGTAACTATTTTATATAATTTATTGTACATTTTACTTGAATTAAGTAACATAATTATATAACACTGACTAGATACTGATGCCAAACTAAATGGAAGCTAAAGGAAAATGCAAAGCTCTGAAAATAATAATGTACTTGCTGCGAATTTTGTGTAATACTTTGTCTTAGCATTAGCAAGATGCATCTATCATAATATCTTTGTGTATGCTACACTGTAGCCGAGTGGTGAGAGTGGGCGTGTGTTAGCTGCTTGATTACACAATCTTACCCCGCTCGCAGCACCAAAAATTGCAGCCGAGTGGTGAGTGGAGTGGAAACTGAAAGTTTGAAATGTGAATTTGGTTTACAAACTCAAGAAATTCAGGTCTTCGGTGCCCGGTACTATTATAGCCTTATATTGGTTCTTTTTGAGTGCTGTGTACAAAAATAAGAGTGTACAATATTTTTTTTCTTCTTTTATCATATTTTTGTCACTTTGAAAATTGATAGATTTTCACCTACACATTTCAACAGAAAAATTATAAAATAAAACTATATTTCATAAAAAAAGATACAACTAAAACCAATTTATCAATTTACAATGCTCCCGACTCTCGAGAGATCAGTGGGTTAGGGTTAGGGTTAGAAATTGAGTGGGGAAAAATTGAATTTCATTCAATAAAAAAAAATTAAAAAACTTTGTTAGGAGCAAGTCGTATTGGACCATAACTTTGTGGAGATTTTAATCATAAAAATCCGCGTATCCGTTTCAAAGGGGCAATAATAAAAGCGGATCTAATCCATTACCTAGCAACGAAGGAGTAGATTACAGTAATGGACGTCTTTAGACTTACTGAGTTAACTTAGTGAGTGATTAACAAACGTTGAAAACGCACATTCTTTCTCCTCTTCCATGGATTCAGTACTAAACCTTTCGTACGTATTTATAAAAAAATTATTACGGATTAAGCTTGAACAGAAATAGTAATTCATGTCATTGTTATTAACAGTATGATGATTATATTCAGTTTTTTTTTTTTTTAAGTTTCTAGTTTACTAGTAATCAGTATCACTAACTTAGCCAAATTATTTGCATATACCTATACTTTTTAAAATGTGTTACAATTTAGGCCTTAGGCCAATTTAAAAGGCAAAATTGATTTTACCTACTTTTTATTGTTGGCATTGTCTCACTGTGTGTCATATATTTTTGAAATATTTATATTATTATGCCATTGTACGCTCTTTAACTTCAGTTGTAACTGATTTAAAACATTTTTTTAAACTAAAAGATTATATCTAGCCTAAATAGGATATCATTGTGATAATAATGCAATTGTTAAATTTCCAAGATTTAGACTAGTAGGAGTCAGGTTCAGAAGTCATCTGAGCACCAATACCAATATATCTAATATAGTAAAGTTTAGTCCTAGTGGTCACCCAAACTCAAATATGCAACTATTTGTCTTTTAATGCTTGATAGTCAAAATGAACTCTGATGATTGCAAAATTGCATGTAAAGCATGTACAAGAACCTGCACTTAATTAATTAAATAATGTGAAAACATGATTTAAATGAAACCAATTAAAAGGACCATTGACTAAAATTGATTCAATGTATTTGCCAGTGATGCACTGCAGGAAATGGTCTAGGTTAGGGTTAGAGTTAAGGTAATCTACTCACATTATTAAAAATTTCCAATTTGAAATTGGTATATTTTAAAGTTACATGCACAAAAATATATTGAAATGCTGGTAAAAAATAAATATACAAATTATAAAGTTACTCTAGCACCATGGGCGCCCGCAGGTTGGGGCAAGAAGGGGCAGTTTCCCCCCCCCCCCCTGGATTGATTGGATACAAAAATTTTAGACATAAATAGACAAAAAATGTATTAAAGTAAAGAGAAAATAAAGAGAAAGTAACTAAGCTGATGTCCTGTCCGTTCGTTCACCATACAAATACGCTACAGTAAATGAAAACTATATTAAAACATTGCTAAAAATTCCCCCCCCCCTGGAAAGTTAATCGATTTTTTTTCGCCCCCCTAGAAAGTTTTCTGCGGGCGCCCATGTCTAGCACCCTGTCCAGTTAATGCATATTTCTAAAAGAGTTTTCAAAAGCAAATTGTCTCTGGTTAAATCAGCTGCCTTTTTAAAAATATGCTTTTTAACAGACATGTATAATTTTCAAAATTCTCTATGACTTTAAGAATGTACATCCATGTATTTTAATATTATGATCAAACATTATGACTTCTCTGTACAGATGGTGTCATGGTTATAATGGCACACCTATATCTTTCATTGAACCTGGAGTGTTGTGCTACCAATGTGGACGCAACTTCAAGACCATTGCACTTGATGGCAAACATAGTTCATTTGCCTTTAAAGGAAGTGCTAGTGGGCCAATGGCTGTTCACAAAGTCAACAAACATATAGCTTTTGCAGAGTATGCAGAGAATCCAAAAATATTTGTGTATGCCTATCCAACATATTCTGAGATAGCTGTTTTGGAAGGTATTAAAAGGCAGTGTTGATCTACTTGTTATTAAAGTAAAAATAAATTATTAGAAATTTGTTAAATATATCCTAATAAATCATATTTTTTGTTTATTGATATTTTTTATAATTAATTGAACAAGTATAAGTTTAAATTTGTTAAAGAGATTTTCTAATCTTGAAAACCTAAACTGAAATTCTATTAGTTCAGGCTCAATTATGACATATTTTAGACAAGTTAATAAATGCTGGTATTTCATATTTTTGCTACAAATTTATGATATATTGGTGGATAGAGTTGGAGGTTAGATTTGCAAGAGATCATTCTTTTATAGAAATAAATGTTACAATTTTTTAGAGTAAATCTTGGAGAAAAACCTGTTCAAGTGTTTTGAATGAAGTCAATCTGAAAATTAAATCATTTATTATTTTCACTTTAAGCTGCACTGGCACAAAATTAAATGAGGGAGATACCAGTACTTCTAATGCAACTTAATTAGGTAGTTATCAAATTTCAGACTGATCTTCCAGCTCCATATGGAAAATAAATAGTGGAACTACATATTATTGTGTTTGAAAAAAAGACAGAACAACTGTAAGGATGAATCGGCTAAATGCCTTCTTCGGCAGACAATGCAAAACAAGAAAAAACAAATTATTTGAAATTGAAAAAAACATAAATGTTCCCAGATCAAAATGTAGCTTTCTCAGTCTTTGTAAACAAATTCAAATAATTTGTTTTTCTTGAAGAAGGCATTAAGCTGTAACATCCTTTAGTTGTTCACTTTTTTTTTTCAATCCCAAACATATCTGGTTCCACTATTTATTTACTTCACACAACTTGAACGCAGCCACCAAATATCATCCATAAGGAAAACTAGTTAGGTTTTTGGTTACCATTATTCAAAAACGTGTTCCTAGAAAGTCATGATGCTTGCATGAATATACAAACCAATCCTAAATTAAACCAAACAAATTATTATAATTTTCAGTGCTGAAAAATATATGAAGTATAAAGCTGTAAATAAAACTGTATATAATCAAGGTATATTTGTAATATCCCTATGGGTGGCTATATTTTGTTTTAAAAATTCAAATATTATATTCTTTTGATACAGCATAAGAGGGTAGACATATGTGCTAATTTAACTTATATAACCCAG
The DNA here is from genome assembly GCA_964033795.1 of Lymnaea stagnalis. Classification (NCBI taxonomy): domain Eukaryota; kingdom Metazoa; phylum Mollusca; class Gastropoda; family Lymnaeidae; genus Lymnaea; species Lymnaea stagnalis. Next base: position 58,563 of record CAXITT010000891.1, on the reverse strand, counting down.
CAACTTTAAAGTTCATGAATCAAATTTTTATCAGACACCATTGTTTAATTTCCACTGGAAACATATAAATCTCATACCTTGAAGACTTTCTTAGTTTTAATCATTAAGGTATGGTTTTTCAAATTTATGGTTGCATTGTGTTTTCTAAATTTTATTTGTAAAATTTATTATTTAATTTTTTTTCCTTCTTAAGGAGGGGCTGACCTTGAGTTCCAAGTCATAGATTTTTCAGAAGGTGATCATATGCTTAGTGTGTCTGGAGTTCCCAATTTTGAAATTGTATTATGGTGAGGTCACTAAGCCTACATTAACTTGTATTATCTTTAAATAAAAAATCTAAATATGAAAAAAATGCACAAACCATAAACATTTATAGTTAATGAAAGCTATAATTTTCAAGTATAATTTTATACAACAATGAATACTAACTTTACGCAGTATTTAAAATTACATAAATAACCATAAGACTTGAATGCATAATTGAATATTTAAATTATTAGATTTAATATTCAATTTTTTCCAAATGCTTTGTTTTCTTTAAAAAAATAAAACTTTGATAAGACTTAGCAGCTTTTTAAAAGAATTAGAAAATTTCATGGTGTTAAATTCTTTTTGTTTAAAGTCTTCACTTCTACTTATTCATTTTCTTAACACAATAGGAATTACCTAAAAGGAATAAAGTTGGTATCTGTGGAAATTTCTCCAGAACCTATTAAAGCCATATCCTTCAATAAAACAAATTGGAGGCAAATATGTGTTATGAATGAAAACAGCATAACTTTATGGAACATTGAACAGTGTGGAACAAAATATCTTATGCAACCTCGGTAAGATTTTTAAAAAAGTATACTAGAGTTCTATTGCGAATTGTGTTTTATTATTTTTAAAAACTTTAGGTCAAAACCAAAAGAAAAAGATAGCACTGAGCCAAGGCCATCAATTTTTTCTCAAATGATTTAAAAATTCTGTAACTATTAAAACGTAAATTTATATTACTTCAGTGGACCCCGCTTATCTCGATCTCAGTTAACTCGCCAACCCTGTTATGTCGACGATTTGAAGTGGAACCGCCTAATTATCTCTTTGTCTTAGCATTTTCTCCTCAATTTTGCCAATTCTTTTATGTCACCAAACCCTGATATCTTGAGCACAAAAGGCAGCCAAAAGTGCCTCTTAACCTCGGTTATCTCAAGCCCCATGACCAATCACCGGCTTTTGAAAGTTATTTACAACAGAAATGTGCCTACTTCAAATTGTAGTAATTGAAATAAAATGACCGAGCAATTAACTTGACACAGCAAGAAGTGTGGAGCGAGAGGCTTGCAAAAAAAAAAAAGAGAGGTTGCAGCACCTGCTCTATTTATAGCAAACCCACTTGTCGCTTGATATAGGCTTTCATGTATTCTTACAGTTTGATTATTTTTTTTAAACCCAGAATCCAAATTTAAATAAGCTTAACTGGCAAATCCAGAGCGAGAGAAAATAAAACTTTCGAATCTGGCGCTAAAAAATATTTAGCCTCATGAATCTGGAAATCCGGGATAATCCAGAAAAGTTGCACCTCACATATGCTTTGTGTTGTTAGCAAACATGTATGTAGATTTTTATTGCATGCCGATCACTTCATCAAACAAATGACGGTAACGCTGTTGTGTAAAAACAACTCTAAAAACACGTGCATGTACATCTCATTTATAAATGTACATCGTGTACACAAAGAAATTTCAAGCACATTTCATTTATCTCAATCATCGGTTATCTCAATGCTTTTTGGCAAACCCAAAGGCTGTCGACATAACCGGGATCTACTGTACTGAGAGGGGTTCTACTGTACTGTTATGGGTTCTACTGTACTGAGACATGTTCTACTGCACTAAGATGGGTTCTAGTGTATTGAGACTAAGTACGACTTTCTAATATTCCAGGAAAGTTATTCTACCACCAACAGTTTCACAGAAATCAGAAGAAAACAGAGATGACACAGTAATGTATGTTGAAAAATCTTCAATCGGGGCATTTAAGTATGTCCTCTCCGTCCCTGAATCCTCAGTGGCTGGACTAGTTGGTGAACAAGTTCACATGTTGGAAACCTTGAAAGATTTAACACCAAGAGTTCAGCCTTCATCCATGGCATGGTTGCCAACTGGAGATTTTCTTGTAGGCTGTGAAGGTGGCCACATTTTCAAGGTATTTTAATACAATTGAAATTATATTTGGCACAATAATGTATGTTTAGCTGAATATAAATAAAACTTAATCCTCTTTCATAATTTGGGCCACTTTTTAATTATGCTTTTGTCTCTTGATGCTTCTTTTTTCTTCTTTTGTTTCGATACCATCTGAAATTAAAATATAAATTAACCAAAGGGTCTTATACTGAGCAAGCAAAGAGAAATATTAAATTATCCATAAACTTAACAAATTGAGAAAACCTTTTTTTTTATTTTTACATCTATTATAACCATAAATTTGATATATTTTTTCCATTAAATTTCTATTCTAAAGTTTGTTATTTATTAATTGCATTAGGTTGACAGTGATTTGGGATCTTCAAAAGTATTGCATTATCCACATGAAAAGACTGAAGAAATTTTTCCTCAAATACAATTAAGTAATAAACATATTCAAGTTTTTTTGTTACACCATAAATCTATTTAAGTCAAATTAAATTTTTTTAAATGTTAAAAATTTCTCTAACAGTTTCTTAGGCCCTTTAAGTGAAATCCAAACTATCGCTGATGTGAAGGCAAAAATTTGATCTTAAAATCATTTAGTCTAGTTTTAAGCGCTTAGTATTGAAAGATTAACACAATTTCTTTTATGCTTTAAACTCTTCTTTGGGGCCATCCATAAATGACATCACACTATAATGACAGATTTTGAGAACCCCCATCCCCCCTTCATTTTAGATTTGTCAGGCAATTCAGACACTAACATAATGCATCATCACAATTTGTTACCCCCCTCCCATCCACCCCCCAAATGTGTGACATTTTTTAATGACTTCCCCCCTTTCATCCTTATTGTTAAATTAGACAGTGTACTCCTTAAATGGAATGATTTCATTATTTTTTAAAGTTGAGTACCATTGGAAAAAATTGTCTGACTCAATGAAATGGTTGAGTAGGTTAACTATTTAAAGATATAATTCTCAGCAAAACCTGATGTGAACTTGCCAGCTGGTTCTCTTGACTGCATGGTTCTGCACAGCAGTGGACTGTTCACCGCTGGAAAGGTAAAATTTCCTTTTAAGATTGAATCTAAGTTGTTAATAAGCATTATTTTATTCATTTTAAAAAGAGAAATTTAGAAATATATATTTGACATACAAGTATTAACAAATGAATTTTTTAATATAATTTTTTATATGATACTGCAGCAATCTAAAGAAGCAGAGGTTTTTGCCCTTGGTAATCTTTTTTGCCTAGAAACAGAAAAAGTAACTTGATAAGCACAAACAGACGTCGCGATAGACATTATCAGCTTTTTTTAAACGAAAGTAGTGTCAATCACATCGATTTTCTAATTATTATTAGTATACTGAATGCATCTTCAGAGTGATGTGTGTATTAAATAAAAGCTTTTGTCTTGGGGGATAATATTTGTTTGTGGAAATTACATTTAACTTTAATATTGAATAAAAGATTACAATTTGAGCTTGAAGACTGCTTCAAAGAATTACTTTGATTAAACTGTATGAATGAACTGTATCATGACTATTCAAAATTGCCAACTGAAAATTTAACGATTAATGTCATCACTTCAAAAATTACATTTTGCCAGAATCAAAGCATTAAAGAAACTTAATATACAATTATATAGTCGATTCTAGTATTTTAGTTTCATTGCAACAATACTGAATTAATAATAAGCTTTTAAATTCTGATTTGCTACAGTTACAGGTACTCAAACTTAAAATTTAATTGCATCTAACATGCACAAAACGCATACAATTACAAAGACTTGCATTTATCTTTCCAATAACACGAAGATTACCCATCTTTCATTTATAGAAGAAAGGTTATGATTTTTTATTGGCCTTATTTAAGCCATGTGAAGCCATCTTTCTATATAATTTAGTTTGTAAATTTCTTGTTTACAATGTTTCAGCAATCAAATTACGTGGAGACACTAACAAAACAATTTGTAACAAAATAAACTAAATAAATTTTGAATAAATCTTTTATCTTTTTCTTCAATTAATATTCGGAAATTTGATCAAAAGAAATTTTATCGATGGAAAATTGATCGACTGAAATTTGATCGAATGGAAATTTGGTGGAATCTTTTTTCAGTTCACATGTTAAACTTTTGCTTCAAATAACATTTCTTTTTGAACGCATTATTTTGTTTTACTACATAGGGATGTGGTGTGCTTAGAATTGACAGTTGTCAAAAATGATACTTTTTAAAAATAAAAATCAAATAGCATAACTATTAAATTAATAAAGATATTAAAATACATTAAAATAATTAACCTTCTCATTTAAAAAAAAAAAATTGACGCAAAGCTACTGTAGCCAATAAATTTGTACATTTATATGCTTTATTTTAAAACTAATAAAGCTATAATAATAAAAATTTCCACCATAACAGATAGTTTCTAGATGAAATGACAGACATTTTATCAATTGCTTTTTCCCTTTAAAATAATTAACCTCCACATTAAAAAATTTTTTTCATGAAAAGCTCTTCCCCATAAACAATGATAACTCTTGGTGACAAGGAAAGTAATAACCCCTGTTGCAGTGTCCCATTACAAAGATTCAATGAAACAAAGATATCTATTTCATATTGCAAATTAATGAGTATCATGCAACCTTGATATTCATAAAATAATAATTCTTTGATTGGGTCACAACCACGAAATTGTTGCACTATATAAGTTTTACCAAAGTAATCACTTAAAAAAAAACGTTTATAGTTTGGGGTCTTTTGTTTTTCAATTTAAAAAAATGTTTTGGATGTTTTAGTTTTAAATATAAATTCAAATAAAATTCAATTACCGCAGCCCAAACATTAACATTTTTTAAACTCTATAGAAATGATATGTGATTACTTTCTAGAATATTTAATAAAAGTTCACATTTATAAAAAATATTTTTTTAAATGGCATATTATTAAGATCAAATGGCAAGATGAACAAAATTGAGCAGTTACATAACAAGAATAAGCCCACACAAGTGAGCCATAAGATTAGCTTCATTAGCCACAAAGCTTCTGACACTTTGTGATATTGCTGGTAAAAGTCATTAAATAATTGCCAACTGGTATGTTAGTGTGCCATGGGAACTCACTATATAAGATTGTATTTCATAATTTCATAAGCAAATGTTTTTGAACCAGCTATCTTATCATATATACATGTTTATGTATGAAGCCATCATACAAATTCACAAGACAAACCAGCCTTATCCACAAAAAGCAGTAGTGTCAAGAAAATACAGCACACTGAGCACAGTTAGAAATGTGCTCCTAACACTTGTGTGATTTATTTAATACATGTATATAATTTTGGAACATGTTTGTTTAGATAGTAAACTTACCAGAAGGGAAAATTTAGTAATGATGAATGTAACAAAAGTACCAGTGCTTGACTTACTTGTTTATTTGAATATCAAATTGCAAATAAAATTAATTAATGTCACAAAACTAGAGCCAAAGGAACTATAACCACTGGCCCAGCATGCAGACTAAATCAAACCAAGAATAGTCCATGGTCCATGGCGAACACAATAAATAACAAAACAGTTAATCAAAAGAATCCTAAATATAATAATTATGTTTGCTTATTCTGAAAAGGCAAAATGAAAAGAAACTCTCATCCAGAGAATTAAAAATATATTAGAGGTAAAATTTAGCTATGAAAGAGTTGTTTAAAAGAACTGCTTTGTTGTATCTGTCTATAAATGAATGAAAAATAATGTTAAAGTTACTTTAGAGGTTTTTCTCTAGCCTCTTAGTTGCTTCATTTTCCCCTGTTTGGCCCTAGTAACAGATAACTAGCTAATAATAAGCTTTTAAAGAGAAAGTTGGATATGACAATCTGTAGAAAAACCTCTACACTTTTATACAAGTTTTGCTTTCTTTACAGGTTACAAATTCTAGTTTTAAATCTGTCCAGAAATATTTGCAAAAAGCTATTAAAAATTTTAATAAATGTATGCATATATGTATACCTCTTACTAATTTGATTTCGAAAAAGAAACACAATTTCATAACATGAAGCTAGTTTGGCACATAAACCACCTGGCTCACCTGATGTAATATGTTACTAGAGCACAAGTTCCCAGCTCTTGGAAAGGGACATCAAAAGGTGTTAAGAAGGGATTTCTCTGGCTTAAATTATATGCTAAGAGAAATATTGAACTTTAAATTGGTTCTTTTTACATTTTTATCTTATATTTTGAGATTAAATGGAAATCATGGCATTAAAACTTTATTGTTTTTGTAATTACATTTAGTTTTAATGTGTTTTCTTTACAAGAATTTACTTTATTCAAGCCTTTTTTTCGATATATAATAGTAAGAGTGACTTTATAAAGTTATAAATAAATGTGGACAAGATTTGAACATGTTGAAGAACCTGTGTACTAGAGTTACTGAGATTAATAATTCAGTGCAGTTAAATAGATTTTACAGGCCCTTGCTTATAACGACAATTTGTGACTATATGTGAGTAAAAGAATGTATGTGGATTTCCTGGGTTGAGAAAATTTCTCTGAAAGTATTTTTGCTTGTTAAATATTGTGCAGGATCCCAGGAGAGAAACTCTTGTTTTAATAGTGGATACCAACAAACAAAACTTTTTGAGAGCTGCAGTCTGTTAGGCCAATTAAGCTATCCCCCAGTGTAAAACTTTTCTCCCTCGTGAATATTCACTTCCTTTTTTAGCAACATACTTCAACAATTACATGGGTCTTGAAGATTTGTCTTTATATTCTTCTTCTTCTATATCTTAAGGGCTCACGATCAATTTATTGATTATTTTGGCTCCTATGCATGTAGATGGGATTTGCAATGTTTCTGTTCCTGGTGTTGATGAGGAAATTTCACAGATTTCCAGTGCCACTTTGTGAGGGAATCATGCACTGGGGGTTTGAAGGCTTGAGGCAATAGACACAAATGTGTCTAGTGTTGTCGCCTCAACTGTTCCTTTTGAAAGATGGTTCCAGTCCCTGATTGTCTTGGGCAGGAATGAGCAGCTCCTATACTGGCTTCTTGCTGGTATGAGCCTGAATTGCCTGTCATGGCCTCGTCGCTGTCTATGGGGGAGAGGGACGAGTTTCTGTTTAATACTGGAACAGTGGACCAGCCCATTATTTATCTTGTACATCATGGAGAGCCTGGATTGTCGTCGTCGTTTCTCCAATGGTGACCAGCCTAGTGTTTCTAGCATGCTGCCAACACTAGAGGTATTCCTGTAGCGGTTTAGGACAAAGCGTGCTGCTCGTCGCTGGACCGCCTCCAACCTGTCAATGCTCTTCTGGGTAAATGGGTCCCAGACTGAAGATGCATAATCTAAAATCGGACGGATAAAGGCTTTATATGCTCTTTCTTTCACACAGGAGTTGCCAATCTTTAGATTTCGCCTTAAGAACCCCAAGGCTTGGTTTGCTTGGTTACATACATTGTTAATATGCTCGTCCCAGCGGACCTCTCTTTGAATGGTAACACCCAGGTACTTTACGGAGGAAACTTGCTCAAGAATATGGCCGTGCAGTTTGTATTGGTAGTGTAGAGGAGTACAACTTCTAGAGATTGATAGTGTCTGGCACTTGGCAGGGTGAAATTCCATGTCCCAGCTCATCTCCCACTCAGCTAACAGATTGAGATCCTGTTGTAGCTGGTCCTGGTCAGATCTGTTGGCGATCGTCCTATACACTGCTGTGTCATCTGCAAACAGTCTTGCCTGTGATGTCAGTTTCTCCGGTAGGTCATTAATGTATGCTAGGAACAAACAGGGGCCCAGGACTGATCCCTGGGGGACCCCTGACTTCACATTGACAAAGGAGGAGCTTGTACCGCCCACCACTACTGCTTGGCGTCGGTGGCTGAGGAAGCTAGAGATCCATGTTTTAGTGGTGCCTTGAATCCCATATATCTGGAGTTTGTGTAGAAGCAAACTATGATTCACCCGGTCAAATGCTTTTGCGAAGTCCATTACTAGCACGTCAGTCTGCTTGTGGTTCTCCAGATTGGTCATCAAGTCTTCTACAAATTCGAGAAGCTGGGTCTCACATGACCTATTGACTCGGAAGCCATGTTGACAGTCATTGAGTATATTTTGGCTTTCAAGATGCTTCATGACAGAGCTTACGATTATGTGCTCCAACAGTTTGCAGACGACGCTAGTGAGGGATATCGGACGATAGTTGGCAGGGTCGGAATGCTCCCCTTTCTTGTAAATTGGAGTGACATGCGCTGTTCTCCAGTCTGCTGGAACATTTCCTGTGCATAGTGACGATTGGAAGAGGATTGTCAGTGCAGGAGCGATTTCTTTGGCTAATTCTTTGAGCACTCGTGGTTTAATGTGGTCAGGACCACATGCTTTGTAAGGATTAATGGTATTGAGGAGGGCAAACACACCTTGTTCTGATATCTGGATATCTCCCATGATAGGATAGGCTCTGTTCATCATTTTGGTTTTCAGAAGGAACTCAGTCTCAGAGTACTCTCTACCGTCACCAAAGACCGACTGGAACTGCTGATTGAGTATCTCCGCCTGTGCTTTTGGGTCAGATGTCAATTGGCCATCCCACCTCAAGGGGGAAACTCCAGCGTTTGAGGACTTTTGGTGTTTCACATAGCTCCAGAAGCGCTTGTTCTTGACATCTTTGGTCGGGGTGTCTTCCTCTGAGAAGATGCCGTTCATGTAGTTCCAATACGATCTACGCAATAAGCGTTGAATGGTTCGGCGGAGTCTCAGTACCTCCTCTCTCAGTTCCATCGAGCCATTTTTCTTCATGCGTTTGTATTGGCGGTCTCTCCTGTGGATGAGCCTACGGATTTCAGCCGTGACCCATGGCTGATTTATCCTAGGTTTGGTGATTTGGTGTGGTATAAATTTCTTCACTGCATCAGTGATTGTAGTCTTGAACTTCTCCCACAGCTCGTCTGTTGTCGCTGTACCTTGAATCACCTTCATGTTTGAGCTTAGCTCTGTGGTTGCAATCCTTAGGCCATCCCAGTCTGCCTTGGCATAAATTGGGATTTCTCGAATGATTTGTTTCATTTTTAGTGTGTTGACCTGAAATTCACAATAAGGAATGCTGTGGTCCGAAATCCCGGAGATTTATTTTAAAGTTTACTAAAGTTTAGTAAACCAGTCAAAACAATGCAAAAATTTTAAGGCTTTGTGTGTGTAGTTATTTTATAATAAAAAAGACATAAAAGTGCATGTTTTTTGTTTTTTTTTTCAATTAATTATTACTCATTTTCAGATTTTTTAGATTTTGAAATTCCTTTGAAAGCATTGATTATAATGTTACTGGATTTGTAAAAGAATTTAATAAATGAAACAAAAAATAATAATGATGCAAATTATTAATTTTTTATGAAGTGTTCACAATATGAATCATCATAGAAGCATGGGTGCCCGCAGAAAAATCGATTAACTTTCTAGGGGGGGGGGGGCAAAAAATTTTTAGTAATCTTTTAATGTAGTTTTAATTTACTGTAGCGTATTTGTATGGTAAACGAACGGACAGGACATTAGCTTAGTTATTTTGTCTTTATTTTCTCTTTACTTTAATAAATTTTTTGTCTATTTTTGTCTAAAAATTTTTTATCAAATCAATCCGGGGGGGGGGCGCCCATGCATAGAATTAAATGTTCTCATTCAGGATTGATTTATTATAACGACCATAACTTCTTATTATTATTGCCTCACTTTTATGCATTTTAAAATCATTAAGTTCATCTATTAATCTGCAGATAGATGATTCAATTGCTTACTCATCCAAATTTTTTAGGATGGCTTTATTCGACTACTTGACATTTCAAAAGACGAAGTCTCAATCATTGAAGAAATACCTGTGAAATATCCTGTGTCTACTTTGAATTTTAACTACAGTTATCAGCATCTGGCCTGGGGCTCACCGAAGGTTAGTAAAACGTTCATAATCACAATTTGCCCTAAATGATTGTTTTTTTCCAGTGGTGAATGCAGACGGAAGACAACTGAGGTCAAGTACAATAAATTAATGCAAAATATACACAATTTTTGTCAAAATGTTTACTAATTTATTTTCATATCATCCTTTAGGGTATCATCCAGTATTTATCAGTTGGAGATAAAGCATCAGTAACTACCTTGATAGAAATGCCCAGAGGAAACTTCGTCGGTGTTGGGGGCATGACTATAGGATCTGATTGCTGTGTGGTAAGTTTCATGACAGGCTTATACTAATGTCAACGTAGATATGGGATTTATGTTTATAGAATCTCAAGAGAAATGTCCTTAACTTTGATGTTAACCTTTGTTTGAAATTAACCCCCCCAAAAAAAACATGTGCTGTAAATTTCTCATTTAACCCCTTTAACACACTGCATGAGATTTATTATGCAGTTTTGTTTTAAATAAGTTTTATTCCTTCTCACATGTGTTTTTATTTGTAGTGTTTTTGTTCATCAATTAAAGCTTTTCCCCAAAACTTTTTTTGTTTATTTCATCTTAATTTAGTTTCCCCTGCCTAATTGTTTTGTATTGCCATAACATTACTTTATAATGAAGAAATATTTATGTCTTTCCACATGCTATCTATTCAGTCTGTCAGTGTGGAGGGCATACTCCAAATGTGGAAAATAACTGATGGGACCTTTATGGGACAGCTATATTTACAAGAATCAGTAAGTCGCCAGTATTGTTTTAACTCAGTCCACTGATAATCTTTTATGATTTCAAGTTTCAAATGAACAGACACTTCCATAGATTCCAATCATATCTAATAATGTCAAATGCATGAAGCTATATGGATGAACTTTGCAAATTCCTACATTGTTGAATTGAGAAATCACTGTTATCATGTTTGAGAACTGCACAACATAAATGAGTCCCCAGGGAAGAAAACCGCAAATCTATAAACTAATAACTTTGAGGACTTTTTAAAATATAGATAGCTGATAAAACACTTAAGGATTCATTGCTAAAATAATTCTTATTTAGTTATTTAAAAAACAAGAATTCAATAATGTACTTTCACTAACCGCCTTACAAGAATATAGTAACAAAAAATATCAAAACTTTGATCATGTCCATGTTTTAATAGATGTTGTTTTTCTCAATACTGTAATCAGTGTTCCAGCCTGGCATGTAGCCCCATAGCTCAGTATATTGCAGTGGGTACAAGTGGTGGAAATTTGTGTTTTGTAGATGCTACCAAGCCCCAGATGCCTCGAGTCATTATGAAACACAGACTATTTAAAAAATCTTTGGACTACATAGTGTAAGTAAAAAATACAAAAAAATTGTAATTACTGCTATTTTAAACAAAATAAGTTATACCAAATTAGAACTAGCACCAACTAGTTAGACATTATTATACCAGAACAACAATTTCCTTATGTCACTAAAAGGTTAAACACATCAAGCATGCTCTCAATAATTTATTTAGGTCTTTTCATTTCATACTCTTAAGCAAAAATATTACACCACTGTATTGAACACCCAAAGACAATCATTTTTGTCCACTTACTTGTATGTTCACTTTTAACCCCCAACCTCCTTATGCACATTTAAAACATACTCACTGGAGTAGAATTTGGCTGCTCCATCTCATTTTTACAAACCACTATATGGTTTTGGAAATATAATCTGTTTTAAAATTTGGCTCATTAGATGAACAATACATAACAAATGACTGAAAACCAGTATAAAAAGATAAATTATGCCAAAGCTAGTTATATTAGCAATATTCAATTTAATTATACTATTAAATTTCTTTTAAAATACAAAATAAATATACAGAAATAACAACTCTCTCTCTCTCTCTCTCTCTCTCCCTCTCCCTCTCTCTCTCCCTCCCTCTCTCCCTCTCCCTCCCGCTGCCGGCCAGGGAAAGCCGCCAGCTTACTTATAAGGAGGGAGTTTGAACCCTCCAGAAAAGAAATCCTAGAAAGTGCATCACCCTAGATTATTCTCTACCTTCCATTTGCAATTTATTTGAATGTTAACAACCTTTTTCCATATAAGGAATGGGTGGGTAGTGGTAGAGTGCTAAGCATTTAATTGGTTGCATCAATATCAAAACAAAAAGGGGGAGATAAGTGGTGGGTGCTACAGATCCATGTTCATGCAAAATTAGGTCAACACATAGGCTACAACACACATTTTTTTTTGTTATATATAATGCACCTTGGAAGCAGGTTAGGTGTGGTTAGTTTGCCATGTGTAATGAAGTGGATGAGGTAAAAAGTGTTATATTTCTAAATATTATGCAAATTTAATTCATTTCAAGCAAGATGTTTAATAATTAATAAAGCAACAATTTTATAACAATACTAATTAAGGATTAAATATTATGCTGAATTTATGCTTTCCAATAACTTAAAAAAAAAATTAATATCTGTTTTCTCCTACAACATCAGTTATGTGTCCCATTTACCATTGGCTTCAATGAAAGTTATGTAAATGAATTTGAAGTGTGTTTTATTTTTAAAAATACTGTTATATTATTTATAAATAAATTCTTTTAAAAAAAAAATTGAAATAAGATTACTGTCTCTTCAGGTTCAATGGTGACACTGGAAATATCTTGTTTGCTGCATCTAATGACAGCAACATATTTCTTGTAGACGCTAGACCAAGTTGTGGTTTTGTTGTTTTGGGATATCTAAGTAAGTAAAAATATTTAAATAGTTTATTTAAGCAGCACACCTATTTAAGTGTATTGTTTTGATATAACACAATTATTTAATACTGAATAGCATAAAACAACAGTTCAAAATCAACATTTTATCAAAAGATGTCATACATTCAACTAAATACTAAAATCCTTTCAATAAAACAAAGATTTATATCTTTTTTATGTAAATCATATGCTGAAAAGGATATTCATAAAAAACCAACCAACCCAATAATAAACATTTACTTTTAGAAGGTTTTCTTCAGATTTTTTAAATTTAATTTTTTTTTTTTATGTGAGATACATTCAATAAACATGTCTAAGGATCTGTGCAGCTGTATTGTTTGAATGGATTTAACTTTTTTCATATATAAATTGGTCTCAATATTGACCAGTAAGCCTTTATTACTATTAAAATTTAATAAAATATTTCTTGAATCAATATCTGGATAACAATAATATTTTTCCTTATTTCCTGAAAAAGTTCTTATAAAAATGTGTCTATCACTAAATTTTAAACTATTAATATTTTTTCAAAAATCAGGTGTGCTGGGCAATGTTCAAGCGTTGTCAACCAATGTTTTCCAAAAAGATAGGACAATTTTGGTTGCATCTTGCAACAACAATCCAGAAATAAAAGGCTCAAACCTTCTGTACAAGTTCACATTTACTGGTCCTGTTATTGATGGTCAGTAACATTTTATTGAAAGAAAATAGAAGTTTCATTAAAACTTTTGTCTGCTGGTCAACATAATCAGAAAGACATAAATGATTTATCATAAAAAAATTACATCTACCTAAAATATTTTAATATTTTTAAGATGTTTGAATAGATTTAGGCCTAAGTAATTGCAAATCAATAAATTTATCACTTTAGATTTTCTTTATAGCCTCTAATTGTGTCATTTTTATCATGCATCAAAAGGTTAAACTTTGTCAGTAACTTAATTATTATAATTTTATAAATCTAGGGCATTAATATAGAAATATAGTTTATAATGCATCATTTTTTAATCAAATCTTTACTCCTGAACTATTTCCCCACAAACATAGATATCCAGAGGTACTATAAAAATTCTATGTGTGAAATTGATGAACAAGCATGCCATGCATTAAAAATGGGGCTTCGCCATGCAATTTATGGTCTTGCCATTGGAGAAGGAGAAGTTATTTATGCTCTAAGTGCCAGTACTAAGAAAATTTTGGTGTTTAATATGCCAGTACAAGACTCAGAAAGAGCACTGAAAAAGGTGAGGTACATTTCAAGGAGAAGATTTAGAAATTTTGGCTTTCTCAGATAAAAAATTATTATAATCTTTTTTTTTTAAATTTTACATTTAAATTTTTATTTTTATTTGAAGCATCCTTGTGATTCATTAAAAAAAATTAAAATTAACAGTGGTTGTTTTTGTTTTGGACAAGGTTGATGGGTACTGTTTTAGACATAATAGACATGTGTAATTATTATACAAAACTCAACTTAGCTAAAAGCTTATGTGGATTCAGCTATATAATCAGTGGCGTAGCGAGGGTGTTTGGCGCCCGGGGACAAGATTCGCGCCCGGGGACAAGATCCATTTTAAAGCGCCCCCTTTTCTTTTTTTCAACTCTCAAACCCATTATTTTTACCAATAATATAATATCAAATCACATTTTGGCGCCCCTAACTAGCTTGCGCCCGGGGACATCTGTCCCCCCCTGCCCCACCATCGCTACGCCTCTGTTTATAATTAGGAAGATTAAAATGTTTGGGGGAAGAAAAACTACTTATGTATAGACATTGAAATCAATTATAAATGATCCATTGAAGATTTGGCCTAATTGAATTTTTTACCTCCCAGATTGATCTGCTTCTAAGCCCTGTTAGTGAATTCCCTGGTCACCAGCTTAATGGTGGAAGTATTCTTCTGTCCCCACATCTCAAGTGGCTACTTTCCTATTCCAAAGATGGCTCCATCAAAATAAGAAGTGTTGCAACCATGGTGAGAGACATTCATAAATCAAATGAAGTCTAGTACTGCTACATATTTTGTTTTCTGTATGAATAATAATTATATTTTCCACAATTGCTTATCCTTTATGAGGTAAAAATCATCAAACATCTTAATGATTATAACTTATAATGATACGGATGCCTAATAAAACATTAATTATGTCTATAAATATTAATTTGATTTCTTTTATGTATATATTTGTATTGCAACAGAAAAATATTTATAGAATACAAATTTCATCTATATTAAATGTTGAGTTTCTTTTACCTTCTTACCATGACCAAAATAAAATTTAAATCCTGCGGCTGTAGGATTATATTAATATTTATATATTTAGACAATATTTAATCATGAGCAGTTTAATGTCATCTGTTTTGATGCAATTATATTTCCAGGATCGCACTGCTATATTTATCGCACATGAGTATCGTTTTGGAGGAGTGAAAGCTGTTGCTTTTTCTGATGACTGCCAATATATTTTTACATGTGGTTTTGATGGTACTTTTGGCTGCTGTCACTGGATGTAAGTTGTTCATATAACTCTTTGTTTCATTTACTCTGATTACAGTTTTCATTGGCATTAATGTTTTGTAATAATTTTAGCATTCTTTTGTTAAAAAAAAATCAAAATAAATGTAAAAAAAATTAATTACAATGTGCATGGCTGTGTCAAGGAAAAGCTATGCCTGAGGCAAATATGGTATGTATATATTTTTATATATATTTTTAAAAAAATAATGAAGTTTTTGGTGCCTCTTGG
The DNA here is from genome assembly GCA_964033795.1 of Lymnaea stagnalis. Classification (NCBI taxonomy): domain Eukaryota; kingdom Metazoa; phylum Mollusca; class Gastropoda; family Lymnaeidae; genus Lymnaea; species Lymnaea stagnalis. Next base: position 42,964 of record CAXITT010000891.1, on the reverse strand, counting down.
TTTAGGCCCCTGGGACATATGTTTCTAATTGAAGGTGAAAGTTAAATCAATATATCAAGAACCAGACACTGACTAATTATATAAGATAGAAAATCTACCCTGATATTTGTTGGTGTTTATAAGCCATCTGTGCACCACAGACAGAATCAGCAACCAATGATTAAAATGATAATGATGTATTTTGATGGCTGGCTGAGGATTAAAAAAAAAAATAGAAATAAGAAGGCATATTTTTAGTAAATTTGTATGAAAAACAAAGCAATCTTTTTCTTGATTCCAGACACACAAAGAGCAAGGGGGTCACAAGCATGTTCAAACAGCGGAGAAACAGAGACATGGAATTTATTCAAAGAGAGAATCAAAAGCTTGCAGACTATCAAGATTGTTTCCAGACAATGCCAGATTTTCGCAGGGCCTCAGAACTTGAGAATGAAAGAAGGGTATGAGATGTAAAAACACAATTATGAAATAATGATTTTTCATTAAAAAAACATGCATAGTTTCAAATTTTCATTGCATGCATTTTTTGTTAATGTAACCGCTAACCTTTCATTGTTGTGTCTTAGTTCACTAAAATGTAAGCAAACACAATAATATTTTAACCTAATTTTAAGCCATATCAAAAATCATCAAGTTTTTTTTAAAAATAATGTTTCAAAATACAAAAATGTAAATTCAATATTTTCATTTAAGGTTAGAATTTATTTTGTACATTCATTTCTTAAAAATATGTTGAAAAAATAAATGCAGTTGTAAGATATAATGAACATTTATAAATTCAGGTTATTCTTTATAAAAAAAGTACACTATATTGCCCTGATCGTTAAAGCTTTTTTTAAATTTAAAAATAATAACAAAAATATTTGAAATCAAATATTTTCAACGCTTAAATATTTTGTTTAATTTTTGTGTGACCAGAGCAGTGTAAATATTTTTTTTAAAGGAGCTGATAGAGCTTGCTAAACAACAAGCTCAAGACAATGACCAGATTTATGTGTCCCCACCTCCATCACCAAGGCTCAATTCCACTTGGCTTGAACAAAGACAGAATGATGTAAGTTTTAGGGATTTAGGCAATTTAATTTGAATTAATACTATTAATTTATTTAGAAAATTACCTTCACTTAATTTAAAGCTTAAAATTTGACAAAGAATATTGATTAATTCAATTAATTATAAAAATAATGTTAATTTTTTTGTAAATTAATCATTTTTAAGTTTGATAAATGTCATATTTATAACAGCTGGCCAATGTTGAAAAAATGTATCCTAGCAAAGCTGTAGCATATGAAATAAACTAAGACATTTATCTTTATATATGTTTACATATTTACGCATTAAAGAATTTAAATTGTCATATGCTTCCCTGCCATCTACTGCCACCTTGATTCTCTTTGAAACAAATGAAAATGCAATACACCATCAAGCCCATTTTTTAAGGATTTCATTTGTAGATTTGTAGCTCATTAATTATGTGGCTAATCCAATTTAGTTTAATTTCTAGAAACAGCAAAAGTATTTATTTTAGTTCAATAGTTTTAATACATGTATCCCCCTAGGCCTTGCGTCAAGAGAACAAACATTATGCCACCATTAAATATGAGCTTCGCTCTCAGATAAGAGATATCAGAAGAACTGTAAGTATACTTTTTCCCCTTTTTTTTTTTAACCAAGCTAAAATATTTAAAGATCAAATAATTAATTTTTGAAAGCTTAGTACACTCAAGCTGTAACTTTTTAAAACATTGAATTCTAAAACATGTACATCACAGATTCAACAAATGATGGCAGAAAACAGGGATCTCCCAGAGATTGAGAAATTGGGAAGGCATGAGTTTGACCTGGATCTTGAAGAACAAAGCAGATTACAGCAAGAAGGGGAAGCAGAAGTCCAAAAAGTTAGTTGGTTCTAAGATTTTTTTGGTTATTATTAAATTATTAATAGTCTCAGAATTCTGATAATTTTTTTTTTATTGACAGATTGTATTTTTAAATGTAAGAATATACACATAAAGCATTTCATTATTTACCAGGTGAGAGAGACAATAGAATTTGAGAACCTGGCAAAGTTATATTTACGAGACAAAATCAAAGAAGAATGTTGGGACAAAATGTTTGTTAAAGGGAGATCACTGCAGGTCAGTATAAAACAATTACTAAATATATAAAAATTTCTCAGAAAACAAAGACAAAATAATTTAATCCTGTAAACTAAACTTCCAGGAAAAATGACAATTATTTCCTGCAAACCTTTATGCAAAATTGTAACAAAACACATAAAGCCACCATAAGTAATCAATGTAACTTCTTTTGCATGATTTTTTTGTCAGGCATTCAATATTGTACTTGAAGTAAGCAATTTTCCACTGCGTGAGCGATCAATTGAATTGTTGAATCTTATCAGGACTGTAGCTATTCGAAGAAAAATAGAGATAAGAGAAGCAGAGGTAATCTTAAATTTTTGCCTTTTAACAACTTTGCAACATTCTCTTCATAAAAATTAAATAAATGTGTTATCATGAATACTTTATTTTTATTTGTGTTATCTATATTTTAGAAATAAGGATTTTAAAATAGAAGTCATGATATCAAGTTTACACAGAGATAGCTTGTGATTTTAAAAAAAAAGAATAAATTATTCTGTTGCCTAAAAAGTATGACACAAGTAATTTTTTTTTCAGGCAAGAAAGGAGCTTGCTGAAGTCACTCCTAAGCCAGCTATTCATGTATGTAAATTGATAATTTTCACAAAGAAGTTTATACATTAAATTAGAAATAAATGAATTTCAGTAATAGTTATGAACTATAATTTGAATGTCGCTCTGACTTTGTTAGCCCAATAAATACACACTATTTTAATGTCTAGAAAACCAAAATTAGGTAAAACTTGATTAATTTCAGCTCTATTAAATGAGTTACTTTAGTTATGAATTTTTGTTTGCATGTGTAAATTTAATGGAACAGGAGGAAGATAATGAAGATGATGATGAAGGCAACAAGGAACATCCATCAGTATCAGGAAGTTTAGGTAAATAAACGAAAACAAAAAACAAATTTATTTTTGAGCAACGAACACTTTAATTCCTTTGGGAAAAATTATCAGTAAAATAAGTGTTCGAGAGCCCTTAAAGGGAAATAAAGATGGGATATGTCAAGGTGACATCCGCCACCCATCTGATCCAACATAATTTTATTTTGCATACAGAATAACTTTTAAAATTCCCTTGAAATGTGCATAAACAGCTGTTCAATTCTACAGGTGCGCAGTATGGAGGAGGAAGCCCACTATTTTACAACCAGTTTGAATTACACACCAGAGAGCAAAAGATGGTACAAATTATACTGTTGGAGGTATGCTGTTTTTAAATTTACAGTTAACCCACGAACTGTGGGATGCATTATTCTGTGGTGTGGAGCTTTTCAGAGCATTTTGGGTGACATTTGAAATTGCATTAAATGACATAGAAATATGGATACAATACCCCAATAAGTATATATTTTTAGAAAGGTAAATGGATGGGGATAAAGTTGGCCATATTGCCCACCCCGTAAAAAAAATTTTGCTCAGTGTCCTTGACCTTGGAATTATCAAGAAAAAAAAATTGACAAAATGTCTTGCTTTCAAGTGCTCATAACATCATTACTTTTTATAGATACACTTAAAACACAAATCTAAATCTTGTAGCCAATTCATTTACCTTTCAGAAAATGTATAGTTTGCTAAGGTTTTGATTGCAATTAAACATCTGAAAGCAATTATAGTAATTTTAGGTCATTTATATAAGAAACTGGGGACCACTGCTAAAACCAAGTACAAAATACAAAATCTCAGGCAAAATAGTTATTGACTAGTAAACATTTAAAGAGGAACTGTGGAACTGATTTGGTTTGTTTAACTATACAATTTTTTAGTTCTGAACTATAATCTGTAGATTCTGTGACTAAAAATCAGTCAGTCCTTGCCCAACCTCCGGGCCTGGCTCAAAGTCTAACAGTAGCCTCAGTAGGCCTACTTCAGTATCACTAAAACTAGTAAAAAATTCACGAAAAGAATAATCTCAACTGATATCGTCATGAGGAATGTTAAAATCAACATCAGTATCACTTAAAACCTCTCCTAAAAAGCTTTCAAACATATTTCTATTAGTTCTCGCACTGAAGGCCCAGCCATAGCTTCATCCATTTTAGCTTTAAAAAAAACAGCGATATAAAACTCCGATTAAAAAGTATTTATTTTCCCGTTACCATGAAACAGCTTGAACCAGAAGATGATTTAACTATTAATAAAAGGAAGTGGCTATAATTCCTGTTAAATATTGGATTGGAAGTTGCTTTCAGACTGTGTTTTTTATCGGCCGATTTTTTCGGCCACCACAGTACAGAACGAGAATGTCGGCCGATTTTTTCAACCGACCACAGTTCATGGGTTAAAAAAGGGAAGAACAGAACCACTGTTATCCTGGCAAATAAAACATTTATGTGATTTATAATTCTAAGTTAGTATAATGTATTAATTTGAAAATATTATCACACAATAAATTATGTCAACATCCTTGCTGGCTTGTCTATTTGTTGTAAATAATTGGACTATCATTTCTCTTCAGTAGGATAATGGTACACTTAAATAATGATGCAATATTTTTTTCTTTCTAACACCAGTCATTCTGAAAACAGACTGGTTCTCTTTGTGGGGTAAAGCAGTTTTAACCTAAACATCTAACAATATTTTCAGGATGCAATCCATCGGATCAAGGAGGCCTTCAACAAAGAGTTTGATGAAGTCTACAATAAGAAGGAACAAGAGATTGCAAAAGTGAGAGAAAAAAACAAAAGGATCATGAAAATTATTAAAGACCTTGACTTGGATGAAGAAATGATAGAACCATCCATGAGTGTGGCAGAGAAGCCCGAGCTACTCTTAGATGTTCAAGACAGTGAGGTTGGTGAATAATCATGGAACATGATTTCATTAAATTATTTAAGTTTTGATTTGAATAAAAATTTAAATCTTTTCAATATTGTGATTATATCAAGGAAAATACTGGTTGAATTAATCTATGTACAATATTAGCTTAAGTTTATTACATATTTCTTACTTCTTTATTGTTGAAATCAGCTAAGATTTATGATTAGTGTATGAAAAATTTATATACAAGAATAGTTGCAAACATGGTTGGAGAAATTTTTTTTAATTGATGTTTTACATGATATTTTGTATTAATATTTTTTTATTTGGCCCTTGTCCTTATGAAAAGTGTGATATATACAATATATTAACATCAATATTTACTTAAATCGTTATCTACAAAAACTGGTTTGGGTAAATGTACTGATAATTGAATGCTCAATAAAATTGTGAGATCATATATTTCAGATTAAAGTAGAGAAATATTTAACACCAGAACAAAGAAAGAAAATGGAGGAGGAAAAACTCCTGGAGGAGGAAAGGATAGCGAGGGAAAGGGGAGACAATGCAAGAGAGAGAGCCTTGGAAATGATGATGGGTGGTGTTCTGGAGATCAAGAAAGAGGATGAGCTGAAAAAGGTTAATTTTTACTTTAGCATTATAAGGTATTCACACCTTCAGTATGCATTTGTTTAAATAGCTTTGTTTCTATATAATTGTTTCAGAGAGTTTTCAATAAGAGCATTAATTTTTATAGTTATCAGGAATTTTGTCTATAATCTTTTTTTATATTACAAAAGGATGTTCCAAAACCTGCCTTCATGCTCTCCAAGAAAGAAGATGAATATTCTGAAGAAGAAATGAAAGCTTATAAAGAGTACCTGAAGAAGGTGCAGGACCTCAATGAAGAAAGAGAAAAATTCAGAAAGGTATGCTTGATTTTTCAATTGTTTGTGAGTAAAGTAGATTTTTAAAAACTGTGAAACACAGACAAATCTAAATTATTTCTTTGAATTCTGACAATTCCAGCATGAATAATTGTTCAACACACAATATAAAGTGAAAATTGATTGACATAACAACAGTGTAAATAGTTAGTTGGTAAATTATGTTAAAGTACATGAATGAAGCGCGTCAATGATTAATTTTCTAAAAGATTATAGCTGTATGATGAGTATGAGAATGAATTCAGCTATATTCTGTGCTAAAAGACATAGAGATTTGAATACTTAATAAAAAGGAATTAAGAACCACAATTTCAAATGTTTTAAGTTTAAGTATTCCAAAATGAAAATGAATTTTTTTACAAGTGTTAATGTTACAGAAAAAATCTGGCAAGAAAGCTACAATACCAAAGCCACATTTTTTTTTTTGAAGTCATTCTTTTCATGTGTTGTATTAAGACCATCTCAATTTTATTTTTTTAACTTGTTTTTTTTTATTAAAGTAACTGTATTAACTAGAATCATCCTCTGCTTGTTAATTGTGTCACTCTTTAGCAATTGGAGGCAGAACTGAGAAAATTGCAGTCAGGAATACAAGAGTCACTTCAAGCCTTTGATGATGCACTCAATGTCCTTTTCATGCACAAAATTAAAGTGATGATGGTCATCTATCAAGTAAGATTCATTTTTTAAAATATATATGAAACTGATGATCTTAATGGTTTTCAGAAACATTGTCCACATTTTAGTAAATTGTTAGTATAGGAAAAAAATAAGAAAAGTAGTATTTGCAGTGGGAATAAATTACAAGGCCATAACTCTCACACTTTAATAAAACTCATTGGTAAAAAACATAATGAAACTGTAAGGACACAACTAAATAACTAAATTTTTTGCAACTCAATTGCATTTCCAGATAATTAAAAGGACTGCATAAAATATTTTCTAAAGCTTTATCCCCCCACCACCACCCCCCACCCACACACAACAAACTCTCCAGACTCAACCATTTTTCTCCATAAATGTACATGAAATTATATAAAAATGCTTATTATTAAACTTAGGAATATTTAAAAAGCCTTTACTTATCAGGAAGAGCTAAAGATTGTACGACTTCGCTTTGCAATGTTGATTCAAGAAGAGATCTCCACTAGGGACTTGGACCTTCACCAAACACTTGAACATAAGAAACATTTGAAGGTGAGACAGTTCCCATCATTTAAAACAGGGAAAGGTTTTTATTTTGCTAAAGAATGTATGTTTTCAGCAATTGAGCATACATTCTGACACAAAGATGTGAAAATAAATTAATTCCTAGGATTCTAACCTGTTAAAATCTTTTTAAAGATTCTGAAGTCAGCCCCATTGTGTAATGGTAATGTTGTCCTCCTTTAGACCAAGAGAGAGCAGATATCTATGTGAAAAAATAGCTGGGTGGAAGTAGCCCATTAGACTAGAGCAGTGGTTCTCAACCTTCCTAATGCCGTGACCCTTTAATACAGTTCCTCATCTTGTGGTGACCCACAAACATAAAATTATTTTAGTTGCTTCTTCATAAATATGTGTTTTCCGATGATCTTAAGGGACCCCTGTGTAAAGGTCGTTCAACCCCTAAAGGGGTCATGACCCACAGGTTGAGAACCAGTGGTCTAGATGAACAAATATTCTTGGGGAGGAATAAAGCACTGAGTATATAACCTCAGGCATTAGACTAGGCATGTGATGGAAGATCAGTTGCCTCTGCAATAATAGATGTAGACTGACCAGTAAGTGTACAGCTACTGGAATAAATCTGGAATGTAAACAAAAAATTTCTGAGCAGCTTTTAGATATTTTCTTTTATCATTCTCATTGGCAAAACTATGCGAAAATATGAAGAGAAGAATCACATTCCACCTTGTCAGGGCTGATTTTAAGAATCACATTCCACCTTGGCAGGGCTGCTGTTAAGAATCACATTCCACCTTGGCAGGGCTGCTGTTAAGAATCACATTCCACCTTGGCAGGGCTGCTGTTAAGAATCACATTCCATCTTGGCATGGCTGATGTTTTTGTTGTTAGCACAGAATTTAAATTTTTAGTTAAATCCCTAAATTCTGTATTACATTTTTTTTAAATCTATTTTTTTTTAAATCAGCAAATTTCCTTTGAAGCCATGGCAGAAGCTCGCAAGAATCTAGAGACTTTCCGCAATGAGTACGATCACCTTCAGGCGGAAGACAAATACCTGGACAAATCATTCAGGAGAGAATTTCAAGATTTATCTGGGATTCTGGTTGATGCCCTTTACAAGCAGTTCAAGAGAAGACCAAGGTTAGTTTATCTCATCGTACTGTACACTACTCAAAGAAGAAAAAAGAAAGAAAGCACAATTTTACTGCTGAACTCAAACAATCTTTTTTTTTTTTCTTACTAAAATATGTTCAAGCTATATGTATCTTCTTTTGTTCTAGAATATTTCCCACTTTTAAAACAGCAGAGTGCCCAAAATATCAATAGTACTGTTAAGGTCATCTCAGTAATAAATGGAATGTTCAATGTCAGGATGAAAGGGAGAGTACCCTTAATTAAAAAACTGATTATTTTCTTTTTGAATTTGTCTCATGTTGCAGCTGATTTGATATCAGTGTAAGTTTTGTATTTACATTATTAGAACACAAAAATTCAAATCAATTGATGGTGGAAAGTCACTCAATCCATTTTCGGATCGCCCTTCATCTTCTATGTTGCTCAACAACCTGAGAGGGCAACTTTCTAATGGCTTGGACGAGTTGGACAAAGCCAGTAACATGCCAGAAGGTTGTGATGGGAATGCTTGGGAGAAAATGTGCAAGCTCAGAAGAAACAAAGTAGACAGTGAGTTACAAGTAAGTTCATATCATAGCTGTTTATTTGATAGCATGAAAACGTTTAAATTTTAAAATTAATTTTATAACTGCATAAGATGAGAAGATTTTGTGATCAAGCACAGTTTTTAATGTTCATTACTAACATTATTTTGTTGTACATAAATTATTGCTATCTTTCATTGAAGGCGTTGAACTGTTTGTTAACATTGACTTCTTTATTAATTTTTGTAACTAATTTAAAGCTTAAATTTTGTGAAAATTAATTTTCAATGCTTTTGACTTGCAGCTCAAGATGAAAGCAAATGTACTAGCGGAAATTCAAACATTCTTGCAAAGACGTCATGATGAGGATGAAAAACTGAAATCAGATATTGAGACTTTAACACACCAAATTACAAAGTAGGTTTTAAAAACTAGAAAAAAAGATTCACGGCATCTTAATCTGTTACTTTGTATAATTTGTATTTTATTTTTTGGGGTTGGCTTGTTTTCTGTATAAGGTATCCCAAACAATGAAAACTAATTTTAAGAGGAGTACAAAAATAGTTCTAATTGGGCACTTTTGGGTTTATGGGCACCTCATTTTGCCCCTCTGTAACCAAGTAAGTGGCCCTTGATTGTGCCCCCTAGCTCTGTGACCAAGTAAGTGACCTTTGATGGCCCTTGATTGCATATATTATTTCTTTGAATTCACCCTTAGGATCAAGGATGATGAACTGAGATTCACTCTAAACCTTGAGGTCCAGCTACTTTTGAAACAAGGTCAGATTGAGGTGGATGCTGGGCCATTTATCAGAGACTTCAGACATAGTGTACTTGTGCACCGAAGTGTTGTGGAGGATCTCAATGCTACTATTAAAGTAAGGAATCTACACATTTTATGTGAAACTAGTAAGATTGTGAAATGTTTCAAACTCTCAGTGCAAATAATCACTTCATTCAAAAAATGATTTGTAAAAAGGAAATTGAATAAAAGGTGGTCCACTCAGCACTATGACAAGCCGATATACTGTTTTGTGGGCAATTTATCCCATTTCTAAAACTTATTGGAGAGCACTGATCAGTAAGATATGCTATTTATAAAGGATTGATTTTAAATGCATGTTGGAAAAAACAAAGATTCTTAGAATTCATTCTTAAAATTTCTAATAGTATTTGCATTTTAAAATAAATCTTTAAATTAATTTCTTTTACTAAACATTCTTTAAACTGAACATTTCATAAATAACCTGTCTTATCCTTCTACAGCAACTTGGTGAAAGAAAAATCGCCAGCATGGTTGAAAGCAAGGACTTCAGGAAGGGCATCATACAACTTGAATGGTGACTGACTGATAAAAACTTACCATTTTAATTAGTTAAAAGCAAAACAAATTTCAAATGTAAATTTGGCTTTTTTTTTAATCTTTACTCGATAGAATTAATTTCTTTCAATTCCATTTTCAATGAAAATTAATTGAAAATTCTCAGAGTGAGCAAATGAAAACGTTAAATTGTTTCTTCAATTGAAGCATCATTATTCCCAACTTTTACGTAAGGACACCATAAGTAAATTATTAACTTCACTCTACAGTTCTTTCTACTTTCTTGCCAAATTTTCTTATAAGAAATATTAAGAAAACATCAGTCATCTCTTAAAACCTAGTTTGTCTTTCTTTTAATCAAATAACTTCTTTGCCATCTGGTTTGCTCAAACAGGGAGCACAAGAAGATGTCTATGCAAATGGAGGATCTTGAAAATAAGATGAAAGACATTCAATTTGTCAAAGTTACACGAGAAATTCAAGCGGTAAGTCTGTACTTTCAGGGGAATGATACACCTATATGAGTATCACTACATTATTAAAAACAACCCAGACGGGATTTAAAATTTATTTTCAATTTAGATTTAAAATTTAAAATTTAATTTAACAGTAATGTACTTAAGTGAAAGAAAACTTATTTTTAAGTAATATTTAAAGATTTTCTTTACTACACAAAAAAATCTTCACAAAAATTTTTTTTAAAAATGTAACTTAACCTTATGCTATCAGAAGAACATAAAGTGATAATTTTCAGTAATTTTTTTCTATTCTTTGCATAAAAAAAATAATCATCATTATTTATTATTTGACTTGCAAATAAACTGCATTATAGAAATGTTTTGTTTTTTTTTATTCTTAATTTTTTTTTAAAAATGCTTTGTCTGATTGTCTTAACAGTATCTCCAGGAAAAGGATTATGAGACAAAGAAAGCTGAGGAAATTACAAAACTTGAACAAACAATTATACAGCTGAAAAAGGTGATTACACTGTAACTTTTATTAAAAAACGAATCACATACAAAAATAAAGGAAATAAACATTCTTTAAAACAGTTCAAGGAATCTACACAGAAATGAGACTATAAAAAAATATAAGACTTAAAATAAAGCAATCACCATCCCAAAAGTCTTTAACCGAAAACTCCAGCTTAAATTTTGTTTACCTCAAAAATCTTTTCAGAGAGCATTGAAGTTTTCCTATAAATAACTCAATTAAATTACTAAAGTAGTAAATGCCACAGCTAATGTTAGAGTTAGTTTAAAACTTTTCCCAGCTTAAATGTAGTTTTTAAATTAAATTGTGTGTTATAAGCCTAAAATAAATATTAGCATTTCTATAAAATTATGTTCACCTATTGCACTTAAAATGATTTTAATTCCATGTGAGATTATGGCTTACTCTATACCTTCAAGTCAAGTGGTATATTGATACTAAGTTACTTTAATGCTTCATCTCTCGACAGTATCATGAAACAACAATAACACAGAAGAAACAAAAGCTCAAGGAGCTCTCCAAGGGAACTAAGGTAAAGAGCATCACTAACAAGAAACTTGATGAGGAGTTACTGGACCTGAATGTTGTTGTCAATGAAAGGAAGCAGATCGAGGACATTAACAGTGAGTATCGTTTGCTGATTTGAACTAAAACATAACAGAATACTTTGTTTCAGAGCTATCAATAAAGTGGATGATTTTTCTTTACCCTGGGATTATTCCTAGAAATTGAGGAAGAGGTGTTGAGAAATTAAGGTTGCAGGTGTTCGCTGATGGCATCTACCAAATAAGTTATAGAGTTTTTGTATGTACCATAACAGTAGTGTTGTCACAGATGAGTGTAGTGACAATAAGAAATTAGTCCCATCAATATAAATAATATTTTAATTTTTAAATGAAAGGTTGTACAGGATCAACTGCAAATTTTTTACAGAAATCTCAAATTTCTGTTGTTCGTAAGCAACCTATGGCTTAATGTCAGTTGACCTCCGAGGGATGGTGAGCCTCGGGTGTAAAACTATTAGCAAGCTATATTAATAAGATACAATTTATACCTGATATCTTAGCATGGTCCTTATCACTTTATCAGCAGCTGTTCGAAACATTCTAAGTTATAGAATAATTATGAGATTTCATGGGTGCGTTTATGAGAAACTGCAATGATTTCCAGCAGGGCTGCTCTGAAAATTTACCTGATTCTCTCAGCCATGTTATAAATTTTAATGTAAAGATTTGATACGCATTAAATTATTATGGTTAAAGAAATTCTCCCAAAGGATCCTAATGAAAATTTAAATAACATGTTAAAATATTTAGTTAATTTCTATGTCTTCAAGCTCATGAATTTTACAAATTCTATTGTAGTGGAGAGCAGAGATGATGATGCTGTCAACAGGCGATATAAAGAGATTATACAGAGAAGAAAACTGGTGGACCTGGCGAAGGCCCAAGCCCAGGAAGTCGCCGTGTTGAGAGCTGAGGTAGAAAGACTGCGTATGCGTACATTCCCAGCACTAGTGCAGGTGGAGCACTGAAGTGTTGACTTTTTAGTGAGATTGCAACATGCTTAACTAAAATAAAGGGAAAATGAGAAAACATTCATTTATAAGAATTCATTTCATTAGCTTCATAAACAGATTCATAAAATTACAGTCTTTAAATAATTATCTGTATTTGTTATTAAAAAAATACTTACCACACAGCTTCATGGATCAGTGAAAGTCATAATTCATTTTTTAATGGTTTAAAAAAAGTGTATTCATTTTATCAAATACGAGTGAATGTGAGGATTATGATGAAAAATAAAATATTTCTAAGATGAATAAGCAATTGCTGAAATTTCACATAGCATAAGCTAGGGAAATTATAATTTCTTATTATTAAAGGTTTTGAGTTTTCAAATGTTATTATCACAGTGATTAGGATAATGTTGTATAAACTTTATTTTAATTGTTTTTGTTAAAACTACTGTGTATGCCAGATTCAGATCATCGTTTAAAATGCATACTATGGATACAAAAAAATGGAGGGATTCTGGCAGTGTCATGTATATATATTAGTTGGACTACAATAATTTTTTACGGATATCTACATAGATTTTCTCCCCCATACACCTGTGTGAGTATTTGACAAAAACTGTGATATAAATGAACCTGGGTTCATATTTAATTGTTATCTTTTTTTTCTTTTTTAGAGTTATATAAGTGTTACAGATATAATCTGGCACAGCTTTGTTTAAGTTTATCATTACAATAATTTTTTACGGATATCTACATAGATTTTCTCCCCCATACACCTGTGTGAGTATTTGACAAAAACTGTGATATAAATGAACCTGGGTTCATATTTAATTGTTATCTTTTTTTTTTTTTTAGAGTTATATAAGTGTTACAGATATAATCTGGCACAGCTTTGTTTAAGTTTATCATTATCAACGAGATGACCCTTTTACTGCTGAGTATCATGCTGCTTATGGAATCAAAGGAATTTACATTTTAAATTCTTTATTTTTTTACGATATATAAGTATAAGTATATTATTTATTTTAAGTATGAAAACTTCTGTGATGGTAACAGAGTTGAGTTAATATTATAAATTTACCTAAAATTCATGCTAATAAATAACATAGCAGTTACTTTTTGCAGAAATTGTTATACTAAACAAATCACAAAAAATTGATGTACTGTTTAGAAAATAGAAATGATAGAATTATTATGGGACATAATATTTTGTATTTTATCCCATAAAATTTTTTATTATGATGTACAAATTGATAATGAAACAAATGGTTACAGTGTTCCAAACTGATGTAGTCACAAATAGTAAACAAATTGAAAACTCAATATTGGTTTAAAATATATCAATTTTAATAAATTGATTTTTTTTTTCAAATAAAATCACATTTACACCTGATAATGTGTACTGTACAGTTATTTTTAAATAATAAATTAGTTTTTAATCAAAAATAGAATGAATTGAGTTTCTGTAGCGAAAATTCAAAATACTATTGTACTTTCCTACACATTAAAATGTTTCTAAAATAGTATGATATCCTGTATCTACCAAAGGATGGGATTAAACCAATTTAAAAAATACAAAATTCTGTTCTTGGTATTTTAATAAAATTGATTTTCTTGTCGTCATTGATTCCTATTTCTATACAACTCAAGAGATTTTTAGTTCAATAATCAATAATTTTTTGCATGAGTTAGTGTGGTGAAACTTAGATTTCTTTTTTTTAAGGTCAGAAAAAAAAAAGATTTTTGTTACATCTTTTTTTCATTTCAACAACTAAAAATTAGAAATTATTTGGAGAAACTTGACTGCTAAACAAGATGTTGAAATTAAGGACAGTCCATCATTTCACCAACTCCACAATCCAGATTTTTATCTCCATTTTCAAACATAAAATCTAGAGACAACATATGATATTGATGCTGGAAGACTCGTTATTTAACTCAGTAAAGTATTCTTTTAGTTATCAAATGGTTTAGTCATCAAATAGTTTAGTTATCAAATGGTTTAGTTATCAAAAGGTTTAGTTATCAAATGGTTTAGTTACCAAATGGTTTAGTCATCAAATGGTTTAGTCATCAAATGGTTTAGTTATCAAATGGTTTAGCTATCAAATGGTTTAGTCATCAAATGGTTTAGTCATCAAATGGTTTAGTTATCAAATGGTTTAGTCATCAAATGGTTTAGTTATCAAATGGTTTAGTCATCTAATGGTTTAGTTATCAAATGGTTTAGTTATCAAATGGTTTAGTTATCAAATGGTTTAGTTATCAAATGGTTTAGTTATCAAATGGTTTAGTCATCAAATGGTTTAGTTATCAAATGGTTTAGTTATCAAATGGTTTAGTTATCAAATGGTTTAGTTATCAAATGGTTTAGTTATCAAATGGTTTAGTCATCAAATGGTTTAGTCATTAAATGGTTTAGTTATCAAATGATTTAGTTATCAAATGGTTTAGTTATCAAATGGTTTAGTCATCAAATGGTTTAGTTATCAAATGGTTTAGTCATCATTGGTTTAGTCATCAAATTGTTTAGTTATCAAATGGTTTAGTTATCAAATTGTTTAATTATCAAATGGTTTAGTCATCAAATGGTTTAGTCATCAAATGGTTTAGTTATCAAATGGTTTAGTTATCAAATGGTTTAGTTATCAAATGGTTTATTTATCAAATAGTTTAGTCATCAAATAGTTTAGTCATCAAATGGTTTAGTCATCAAATGGTTTAGTAATCAAATGGTTTAGTCATCAAATGGTTTAGTCATCAAATGGTTTAGTTATCAAATGGTTTAGTCATCTAATGGTTTAGTTATCTAATGGTTTAGCTATCAAATGGTTTAGTTATCAAATGGTTTAGTTATCAAATGGTTTAGTCATCAAATGGTTTAGTTATCAAATGGTTTAGTTATCAAATGGTTTAGTTATCAAATGGTTTAGTTATCAAATGGTTTATTTATCAAATAGTTTAATCATCAAATAGTTTAGTCATCAAATGGTTTAGTCATCAAATGGTTTAGTAATCAAATGGTTTAGTCATCAAATGGTTTAGTCATCAAATGGTTTAGTTATCAAATGGTTTAGTCATCAAATGGTTTAGTTATCAAATGGTTTAGTTATCAAATGGTTTAGTCATCAAATGGTTTAGTCATCAAATGGTTTAGTTATCAAATGGTTTAGTCATCAAATGGTTTAGTTATCAAATGGTTTAGTTATCAAATGGTTTAGTTATCAAATGGTTTAGTTATCAAATGGTTTAGTTATCAAATGGTTTAGT
>CAXITT010000891.1:3638-26359 GCA_964033795.1 Lymnaea stagnalis | reverse complement strand
CAGTGGCGCGTTCACACTGGATCTGTCACTGTCATCAGTGGCGCGTTCACACTGGATCTGTCACTGTCATCAGTGGCGCGTTCACACTGGATCTGTCACTGTCATCAGTGGCGCGTTCACACTGGATCTGTCACTGTCATCAGTGGCGCGTTCACACTGGATCTGTCACGTTCATCAGTGGCACGTTCACATTGGATCTGTCACTGTCATCAGTGGCGCGTTCACACTGGATCTGTCACTGTCATCAGTGGCGCGTTCACACTGGATCTGTCACTTTCATCAGTGGCGCGTTCACACTGGATCTGTCACTGTCATCAGTGGCGCGTTCACACTGGATCTGTCACTGTCATCAGTGGCGCGTTCACACTGGATCTGTCACGTTCATCAGTGGCGCGTTCACACTGGATCTGTCACTGTCATCGGACACTAAAGTCCTGAGATAAACTTCACCGGGTCACTCAGTTGTTTTGATGCTGAATGCTTCTGTATGTGCTTGACGAAATAGCGTGCAGCAACCACACCAATGATCTGTGGAATAGATGAGTTCTTTTGTCATCATTTACAGCAGTGATAGACAGGTTCTAATTCATCACTTTCAACATCGTGGCAAGTAGTGTGGGAAGTAATGTAGCTAGGGTTAGTACTACACAGAGTAAGCCCAGATTTTTGCCACCAGCCCCCCAACCCCCCCCCCTCCAAAATTATTCTGCAGTTGGCCGAAAATGCCGTCCCTAAATATAAAGAAAAAAAGTGCCTCCTGGGGCGGAATGCCCCCACCCCTCCACCAACACCCTCCCTATGCCAGTCAGTGGTGGACTGATTTAAGTTAACATTGTTAACAGTAGAGCAGAAAAGCCTCATTTAAATTGTATCATAATTTCAGAAGTAGTTAAAATTTTTAACATCTCTCTTATATACATATCCTGCTTCTGGTATGGCTGATTCCTTTTCCCAACCGCCCCCCCCCTCAACATGTTTTATATTAATAGTAATGAGTTGGAAAGAAGGCTTTAAGGCAGCGAGCGTCATGCGTGACGGTTGAACTCCGGTAAAAAGGTGTTTTTTTTTTAGGAGGCGACTTTTATATTAATCAATATAGAACCACGGGTATGCTGTAGAACTGTCTGTAGGAGTATTGTTTAAAGGCCGGCATGTAGGGTGTTGGACTGTATGCAGAACTATTGTTTAAAGGCCGGCATGTAGGGTGTAGGACTGTATGCAGAACTATTGTTTAAAGGCCGGCATGTAGGGTGTAGGACTGTATGCAGAACTATTGTTTAAAGACGGGCATGTAGGGTGTAGGACTGTATGCAGAACTATTGTTTAAAGGCTGGCATGTAGGGTGTAGGACTGTATGCAGAACTATTGTTTAAAGGCCGGCAGATAGGGTGTAGGACTGTATGTAGAACTATTGTTTAAAGGCCGGCAGATAGGGTGTAGGACTGTATGCAGAACTATTGTTTAAAGGCCGGCAGATAGGGTGTAGGACTGTATGCAGAACTATTGTTTAAAGGCCGGCAGATAGGGTGTGGGACAGTATGCAGAACTATTGTTTAAAGGCCAGCATGTAGGGTGTAGGACTGTATTCAGAACTATTGTTTAAAGGCCGGCATGTAGGGTGTAGGACTGTATGCAGAACCATTGTTTAAAGGCCAGCAGATAGGGTGTAGGACTGTATGCAGAACTATTGTTTAAAGGCCGGCAGATAGGGTGTAGGACTGTATGCAGAACTATTGTTTTAAGGCCGGCAGATAGGGTGTAGGACTGTATGCAGAACTATTGTTTAAAGGCCGGCAGATAGGGTGTAGGGCTGTATGCAGAACTATTGTTTAAAGGCCAGCATGTAGGGTGTAGGACTGTATGCAGAACTATTGTTTAAAGGCCGGCAGATAGGGTGTAGGACTGTATGTAGAACTATTGTTTAAAGGCAGGCAGATAGGGTGTAGGACTGTATGCAGAACTATTGTTTAAAGGCCGGCAGATAGGGTGTAGGACTGTATGCAGAACTATTTCTCAAAATATCCTGACCCGGTGTAAAAAAAAATGCATCCGGCCAAGTCCTAGTCATGAGTTACGTTCACGAGGGACCAGCTTCCTTGGAGGCCCACAACCTCTGCGACCCACATCCCATGGGACCAATTGTTATCTGGATTAAATAACGCGGAGAAGCCAATACATCTGTAAAAAATAGCATAGTGTTACAAATAAAAACGTTCTCACTAGATGACCAGAATGTGTTGTTACCTCGTTCCTTTTTTAAAACAATTTCAGGTTTTTATGTAACCCTTTTAGAGTAGGCAATATATTTAATCATTGGGGCGGCACTTGGGGTGTCGAGGCCGGCATGGGGTGTCGAGGCCGGAATGGGGTGTCGAGGCCGGAATGGGGTGTCGAGGCCGGAATGGGGTGTCGAGGCCGGAATGGGGTGTCGAGGCCGGAATGGGGTGTCGAGGCCGGAATGGGGTGTCGAGNGCACAGTGATGGCTAGGCACGAGTGCACAGTGATGGCTAGGCACGAGTGCACAGTGATGGCTAGGCACGAGTGCACAGTGATGGCTAGGCACGAGTGCACAGTGATGGCTAGGCACGAGTGCACAGTGATGGCTAGGCACGAGTGCACAGTGATGGCTAGGCACGAGTGCACAGTGATGGCTAGGCACGAGTGCACAGTGATGGCTAGGCACGAGTGCACAGTGATGGCTAGGCACGAGTGCACAGTGATGGCTAGGCACGAGTGCACAGTGATGGCTAGGCACGAGTGCACAGTGATGGCTAGGCACGAGTGCACAGTGATGGCTAGGCACGAGTGCACAGTGATGGCTAGGCACGAGTGCACAGTGATGGCTAGGCACGAGTGCACAGTGATGGCTAGGCACGAGTGCACAGTGATGGCTAGGCACGAGTGCACAGTGATGGCTAGGCACGAGTGCACAGTGATGGCTAGGCACGAGTGCACAGTGATGGCTAGGCACGAGTGCACAGTGATGGCTAGGCACGAGTGCACAGTGATGGCTAGGCACGAGTGCACAGTGATGGCTAGGCACGAGTGCACAGTGATGGCTAGGCACGAGTGCACAGTGATGGCTAGGCACGAGTGCACAGTGATGGCTAGGCACGAGTGCACAGTGATGGCTAGGCACGAGTGCACAGTGATGGCTAGGCACGAGTGCACAGTGATGGCTAGGCACGAGTGCACAGTGATGGCTAGGCACGAGTGCACAGTGATGGCTAGGCACGAGTGCACAGTGATGGCTAGGCACGAGTGCACAGTGATGGCTAGGCACGAGTGCACAGTGATGGCTAGGCACGAGTGCACAGTGATGGCTAGGCACGAGTGCACAGTGATGGCTAGGCACGAGTGCACAGTGATGGCTAGGCACGAGTGCACAGTGATGGCTAGGCACGAGTGCACAGTGATGGCTAGGCACGAGTGCACAGTGATGGCTAGGCACGAGTGCACAGTGATGGCTAGGCACGAGTGCACAGTGATGGCTAGGCACGAGTGCACAGTGATGGCTAGGCACGAGTGCACAGTGATGGCTAGGCACGAGTGCACAGTGATGGCTAGGCACGAGTGCACAGTGATGGCTAGGCACGAGTGCACAGTGATGGCTAGGCACGAGTGCACAGTGATGGCTAGGCACGAGTGCACAGTGATGGCTAGGCACGAGTGCACAGTGATGGCTAGGCACGAGTGCACAGTGATGGCTAGGCACGAGTGCACAGTGATGGCTAGGCACGAGTGCACAGTGATGGCTAGGCACGAGTGCACAGTGATGGCTAGGCACGAGTGCACAGTGATGGCTAGGCACGAGTGCACAGTGATGGCTAGGCACGAGTGCACAGTGATGGCTAGGCACGAGTGCACAGTGATGGCTAGGCACGAGTGCACAGTGATGGCTAGGCACGAGTGCACAGTGATGGCTAGGCACGAGTGCACAGTGATGGCTAGGCACGAGTGCACAGTGATGGCTAGGCACGAGTGCACAGTGATGGCTAGGCACGAGTGCACAGTGATGGCTAGGCACGAGTGCACAGTGATGGCTAGGCACGAGTGCACAGTGATGGCTAGGCACGAGTGCACAGTGATGGCTAGGCACGAGTGCACAGTGATGGCTAGGCACGAGTGCACAGTGATGGCTAGGCACGAGTGCACAGTGATGGCTAGGCACGAGTGCACAGTGATGGCTAGGCACGAGTGCACAGTGATGGCTAGGCACGAGTGCACAGTGATGGCTAGGCACGAGTGCACAGTGATGGCTAGGCACGAGTGCACAGTGATGGCTAGGCACGAGTGCACAGTGATGGCTAGGCACGAGTGCACAGTGATGGCTAGGCACGAGTGCACAGTGATGGCTAGGCACGAGTGCACAGTGATGGCTAGGCACGAGTGCACAGTGATGGCTAGGCACGAGTGCACAGTGATGGCTAGGCACGAGTGCACAGTGATGGCTAGGCACGAGTGCACAGTGATGGCTAGGCACGAGTGCACAGTGATGGCTAGGCACGAGTGCACAGTGATGGCTAGGCACGAGTGCACAGTGATGGCTAGGCACGAGTGCACAGTGATGGCTAGGCACGAGTGCACAGTGATGGCTAGGCACGAGTGCACAGTGATGGCTAGGCACGAGTGCACAGTGATGGCTAGGCACGAGTGCACAGTGATGGCTAGGCACGAGTGCACAGTGATGGCTAGGCACGAGTGCACAGTGATGGCTAGGCACGAGTGCACAGTGATGGCTAGGCACGAGTGCACAGTGATGGCTAGGCACGAGTGCACAGTGATGGCTAGGCACGAGTGCACAGTGATGGCTAGGCACGAGTGCACAGTGATGGCTAGGCACGAGTGCACAGTGATGGCTAGGCACGAGTGCACAGTGATGGCTAGGCACGAGTGCACAGTGATGGCTAGGCACGAGTGCACAGTGATGGCTAGGCACGAGTGCACAGTGATGGCTAGGCACGAGTGCACAGTGATGGCTAGGCACGAGTGCACAGTGATGGCTAGGCACGAGTGCACAGTGATGGCTAGGCACGAGTGCACAGTGATGGCTAGGCACGAGTGCACAGTGATGGCTAGGCACGAGTGCACAGTGATGGCTAGGCACGAGTGCACAGTGATGGCTAGGCACGAGTGCACAGTGATGGCTAGGCACGAGTGCACAGTGATGGCTAGGCACGAGTGCACAGTGATGGCTAGGCACGAGTGCACAGTGATGGCTAGGCACGAGTGCACAGTGATGGCTAGGCACGAGTGCACAGTGATGGCTAGGCACGAGTGCACAGTGATGGCTAGGCACGAGTGCACAGTGATGGCTAGGCACGAGTGCACAGTGATGGCTAGGCACGAGTGCACAGTGATGGCTAGGCACGAGTGCACAGTGATGGCTAGGCACGAGTGCACAGTGATGGCTAGGCACGAGTGCACAGTGATGGCTAGGCACGAGTGCACAGTGATGGCTAGGCACGAGTGCACAGTGATGGCTAGGCACGAGTGCACAGTGATGGCTAGGCACGAGTGCACAGTGATGGCTAGGCACGAGTGCACAGTGATGGCTAGGCACGAGTGCACAGTGATGGCTAGGCACGAGTGCACAGTGATGGCTAGGCACGAGTGCACAGTGATGGCTAGGCACGAGTGCACAGTGATGGCTAGGCACGAGTGCACAGTGATGGCTAGGCACGAGTGCACAGTGATGGCTAGGCACGAGTGCACAGTGATGGCTAGGCACGAGTGCACAGTGATGGCTAGGCACGAGTGCACAGTGATGGCTAGGCACGAGTGCACAGTGATGGCTAGGCACGAGTGCACAGTGATGGCTAGGCACGAGTGCACAGTGATGGCTAGGCACGAGTGCACAGTGATGGCTAGGCACGAGTGCACAGTGATGGCTAGGCACGAGTGCACAGTGATGGCTAGGCACGAGTGCACAGTGATGGCTAGGCACGAGTGCACAGTGATGGCTAGGCACGAGTGCACAGTGATGGCTAGGCACGAGTGCACAGTGATGGCTAGGCACGAGTGCACAGTGATGGCTAGGCACGAGTGCACAGTGATGGCTAGGCACGAGTGCACAGTGATGGCTAGGCACGAGTGCACAGTGATGGCTAGGCACGAGTGCACAGTGATGGCTAGGCACGAGTGCACAGTGATGGCTAGGCCTGGTTGTGTTTCTTAAAATTGTACAAATTTATAGCATGCAATATATAGTAACACGTTTAGAATACCACCTTTCTATCCTCTTCACCTCAATGAAAACGTTCCATTGGCTTTAATCTGCCCCCTTTTTAAGATCATCTAAACATGACGTCACGCATTCTTTTGGTTTGTGTCAAGTCCCGACATCAGTGGGGCATTAACTAACTAAACACATGTATATATTATCTCCAAGGCTGCATTAAATGGGAATCTTTGTCAAATATGATATATAATACGTGTAATACATCGTAGCTGCCCACAAATGAGGCTCATAGATTCCGATTGCCCCCCCCCCCCTTCCAAATACACCCTCTTAATACGTCTTCATTGAATATATTCAACACAAATCCTAATGTACGACCTCCCAAAGCCACCTTCTCCTTCGTCTTCTTCTACATATTAAGCGCCCACGATCAATGTATTGTTCATTGTGACTCCTATCATTTACTTTGAAAATGAATTATAATGGCATTAAAATGTTGACATTATTTCTCTCTCTCTCTCTCTCTGTTCCATTATTTCGCTCTTTCTCAGCCCCATTCTATTACTCTCTCTCTCCCACTCCTCTCACTCTCTCTCTCTCTCTAACCTGTCCCATCATTTCTCTACTCTATTCTCTCTCTCTATCTCTACCCCATTCTCCCTGTCTGTCAATTTCTCTCCCTTTCGCTATCCCATTATCTCTCTCTGTCCCATTCTTTCTCTGCCCCATTCTCTCTCTCTCTCTCTCTCTTTGTCCCCTTTGCACACTCTCTCTGTCACATTCTTTCCCTGTCCAATTATCTCTCTCTGTCCCATTCTCTCTCTGTCCCATTCTTTCTATCTCTTTCTCAATCTCTAACTCTTTGACTATTCTCCCCCCTCTCTCGCTCTCTGCCCCATTCTCTTATGCACGATTCTCTCTCTGCCCACATTCTCTGTGTCAATTTTTTCTCCTTCATTATCTCACTCTGATTATATCTCTCACCGTTTTTTCTTTATTTTTTTCCCTCGGTCTGCCCCATTCCCTCCCACATATTTTTTCTTCCTTCTCCCCCCCCCCTCCCGCCCAAAAATCTTTCTTGACTTGCTAAAAACATCGCTACGAGACGTCAGTGACTCCCACCTGTGGCACGATGACTCCCATTGCGACGTACCCAACCATGGCGTCATTCTTGCCAAGCCATTCACCGAAACTCTTCATGCATCCCTTCGTGTTGATGATGTGCAGAATGTGAGACTCCTGTGAGAGATGTAGGCAAACATCGGAACACAATCCTACAACACTGGGCGCATTAGTGTACACTGCTTAAAAAACAAATCCGATAAATTGAGCCATCAAAGCTCTGACCACTGTAGTACACACTAATCAGTTGATAGTAGAAGGGGAGACTTAGTAAAAAAAATATCTGAATTTAGAGTTTTAATACAATTTCTTGTGCAGTTAAAACGATTTATTGTAAATGATTTTAAAGCAGGTGTTACTTAGTCCGTTTTTTTTTGTTCCGCAGAAGATCATTTCATTGATCTGATCACAATTTTTAAATGACCCACGTCTTCATCCCACCGAATTTTATACTGCTTGACACAATGACAACAACTTCCACCCTCTTTTACCGTCTCTTTTATTTTCATGCTCTCTTACCGTCTCTTTCATTATGCCCACGCCACACCAGAAGTTGATATGGTCACCCTGTGGTCAAAACAAAGATTTGGTTAAACTCTTTTGAGACGGTGACTGCCATCTTCATGAACTGTGAGCTCACCTTAATGACTATTAAAACCGTTGACAATTTAAAAAAAAACAAAACAACATGGTTGTGCGCACGAGAACGATGGAACCGTGCTTGAATAGATTACTGTTTAAACATCAATTAAAAATCTCTTACTGATTTGAATGAACAGGTAAGCCTTTAAAAAACGGATGGCTTTCTATGCCACATTTTAAAATGTTTGTAAGGACAACAAAAATGTAAAGTGTACAGTCCACACAGAAACCGTTGGTCCTACCGGTTCAAATATGCAACACGAGATAGGCACCGAGCACCTGTGGACGCTGGGGTTCGAATCTGAACAGTTGAAGTAGATGTTGTCCTGCCAGTCCAAGTAACCTTTGTTACTCATGCTTACTCCGCAACACTGGAACTGAAAGTGACGAGAGAGACTGGAATACGTTATGGAAAAATGTTTACAGTTTTAACGCCCTGACTAAGTGATACGCCCTGACTAAGTGATACGCCCTGACTAAGTGATACGCCCTGACTAAGTGATACGCCCTGACTGAGTGATACGCCCTGACTAAGTGATGCGATCTGACTAAGTGATACGATCTGATTAAGTGATACGCCCTGACTAAGTGGTACGCCCTGACTAAGTGGTACGCCCTGACTAAGTGATACGCCCTGACTAAGTGGTACGCCCTGACTAAGTGGTACGCCCTAACTAAGTGATACGCCGTGACTAAGGGATACGCCCTGCTAGGCACGAGTGCACAGTGATGGCTAGGCACGAGTGCACAGTGATGGCTAGGCACGAGTGCACAGTGATGGCTAGGCACGAGTGCACAGTGATGGCTAGGCACGAGTGCACAGTGATGGCTAGGCACGAGTGCACAGTGATGGCTAGGCCTGGTTGTGTTTCTTAAAATTGTACAAATTTATAGCATGCAATATATAGTAACACGTTTAGAATACCACCTTTCTATCCTCTTCACCTCAATGAAAACGTTCCATTGGCTTTAATCTGCCCCCTTTTTAAGATCATCTAAACATGACGTCACGCATTCTTTTGGTTTGTGTCAAGTCCCGACATCAGTGGGGCATTAACTAACTAAACACATGTATATATTATCTCCAAGGCTGCATTAAATGGGAATCTTTGTCAAATATGATATATAATACGTGTAATACATCGTAGCTGCCCACAAATGAGGCTCATAGATTCCGATTGCCCCCCCCCCCTTCCAAATACACCCTCTTAATACGTCTTCATTGAATATATTCAACACAAATCCTAATGTACGACCTCCCAAAGCCACCTTCTCCTTCGTCTTCTTCTACATATTAAGCGCCCACGATCAATGTATTGTTCATTGTGACTCCTATCATTTACTTTGAAAATGAATTATAATGGCATTAAAATGTTGACATTATTTCTCTCTCTCTCTCTCTCTGTTCCATTATTTCGCTCTTTCTCAGCCCCATTCTATTACTCTCTCTCTCCCACTCCTCTCACTCTCTCTCTCTCTCTAACCTGTCCCATCATTTCTCTACTCTATTCTCTCTCTCTATCTCTACCCCATTCTCCCTGTCTGTCAATTTCTCTCCCTTTCGCTATCCCATTATCTCTCTCTGTCCCATTCTTTCTCTGCCCCATTCTCTCTCTCTCTCTCTCTCTTTGTCCCCTTTGCACACTCTCTCTGTCACATTCTTTCCCTGTCCAATTATCTCTCTCTGTCCCATTCTCTCTCTGTCCCATTCTTTCTATCTCTTTCTCAATCTCTAACTCTTTGACTATTCTCCCCCCTCTCTCGCTCTCTGCCCCATTCTCTTATGCACGATTCTCTCTCTGCCCACATTCTCTGTGTCAATTTTTTCTCCTTCATTATCTCACTCTGATTATATCTCTCACCGTTTTTTCTTTATTTTTTTCTCTCGGTCTGCCCCATTCCCTCTCACATATTTTTTCTTCCTTCTCCCCCCCCCCTCCCGCCCAAAAATCTTTCTTGACTTGCTAAAAACATCGCTACGAGACGTCAGTGACTCCCACCTGTGGCACGATGACTCCCATTGCGACGTACCCAACCATGGCGTCATTCTTGCCAAGCCATTCACCGAAACTCTTCATGCATCCCTTCGTGTTGATGATGTGCAGAATGTGAGACTCCTGTGAGAGATGTAGGCAAACATCGGAACACAATCCTACAACACTGGGCGCATTAGTGTACACTGCTTAAAAAACAAATCCGATAAATTGAGCCATCAAAGCTCTGACCACTGTAGTACACACTAATCAGTTGATAGTAGAAGGGGAGACTTAGTAAAAAAAATATCTGAATTTAGAGTTTTAATACAATTTCTTGTGCAGTTAAAACGATTTATTGTAAATGATTTTAAAGCAGGTGTTACTTAGTCCGTTTTTTTTTGTTCCGCAGAAGATCATTTCATTGATCTGATCACAATTTTTAAATGACCCACGTCTTCATCCCACCGAATTTTATACTGCTTGACACAATGACAACAACTTCCACCCTCTTTTACCGTCTCTTTTATTTTCATGCTCTCTTACCGTCTCTTTCATTATGCCCACGCCACACCAGAAGTTGATATGGTCACCCTGTGGTCAAAACAAAGATTTGGTTAAACTCTTTTGAGACGGTGACTGCCATCTTCATGAACTGTGAGCTCACCTTAATGACTATTAAAACCGTTGACAATTTAAAAAAAAACAAAACAACATGGTTGTGCGCACGAGAACGATGGAACCGTGCTTGAATAGATTACTGTTTAAACATCAATTAAAAATCTCTTACTGATTTGAATGAACAGGTAAGCCTTTAAAAAACGGATGGCTTTCTATGCCACATTTTAAAATGTTTGTAAGGACAACAAAAATGTAAAGTGTACAGTCCACACAGAAACCGTTGGTCCTACCGGTTCAAATATGCAACACGAGATAGGCACCGAGCACCTGTGGACGCTGGGGTTCGAATCTGAACAGTTGAAGTAGATGTTGTCCTGCCAGTCCAAGTAACCTTTGTTACTCATGCTTACTCCGCAACACTGGAACTGAAAGTGACGAGAGAGACTGGAATACGTTATGGAAAAATGTTTACAGTTTTAACGCCCTGACTAAGTGATACGCCCTGACTAAGTGATACGCCCTGACTAAGTGATACGCCCTGACTAAGTGATACGCCCTGACTGAGTGATACGCCCTGACTAAGTGATGCGATCTGACTAAGTGATACGATCTGATTAAGTGATACGCCCTGACTAAGTGGTACGCCCTGACTAAGTGGTACGCCCTGACTAAGTGATACGCCCTGACTAAGTGGTACGCCCTGACTAAGTGGTACGCCCTGACTAAGTGATACGCCCTGACTAAGGGATACGCCCTGACTAAGTGATATGCCCTGATTAAGTAATACACCCTAACAAAGTGATACGCCATGACAAAACGATACGCCCTGACTAAGTGATACGCCCTGACTTAGTGACACGCCCTGACTAAGTGATATCCTTGACTAAGGGATTCGCCCTGACTTAGTGACACGCCCTGACTTAGTGACACGCCCTGACTTAGTGACACGCCCTGACTTAGTGATACGCCGGACTAAGTGATGACCCCCCTGCATAAGTGATACGCCCTTGCTAAGGGATGCTGCATAACTGTGACAATTAAATATAAATATATTATTTCTTATTTTACGGAGTGGCTCAAATGTTTTAAGACGATGAAAATTTTGCCACATTGTTTGGCCACATGGTTTAGCCAAATTATCTGGCCACATTGTTTAGCCACATTGCTCAGCCACATTGTTCAGCCACATTGTTTAGCCACATTGTTTAGCCTCATTGTTTAGCCAGATTGTTTAGCCACATTATTTAGCCACATTGTTTAGCCACATTGTTTAGCCACATTGTTTAGCCACATTGTTCGGCCATATTGTTTAGCCACACTGTTGAGCCGTATTGTTTAGCCGTATTGTTTAGCCACATTGTTTAGCCACATTGTTTAGCCACATTGTTTAGCCACATTGTTTAGCCGTATTGTTTAGCCACTTTGTTTAGCCACATTGTTTAGCCAGATTGTTTAGCCAGATTGTTTAGCCACACTGTTTAGCCACACTGTTTAGCCAGATTGTTTAGCCACACTGTTTAGCCACACTGTTTAGCCACATTGTTTAGCCACATTGTTTAGCCACATTGTTTAGCCACATTGTTTAGCCACATTGTTTAGCCACATTGTTTAGCCACATTGTTTAGCCACATTGTTTAGCCACATTGTTTAGCCACATTGTTTAGCCACATTGTTTAGCCACATTGTTTAGCCACATTGTTTAGCCACATTGTTTAGCCACATTGTTTAGCCACATTGTTTAGCCACATTGTTTAGCCACATTGTTTAGCCAGATTGTTTAGCCACATTATTTAGCCACATTGTTTAGCCACATTGTTTAGCCACATTGTTTAGCCACATTGTTTAGCCACATTGTTTAGCCACATTGTACTGTAGCTATCAAAGATTCAAAGGCATTGAGTCGGATCTGTTGTTTCTTTTCCTTGCAATAAGCAGCGACCTTTCCCATGACGTCACACACCGTCATTGTGCTTGGAACAAGATGCTCCGTTTGTGTCACTTGTATTGAACTTATAGTTTTAGTTGACACATGAGCAGTTCAACTAGGGTGCAGTAAAACTAGAGAGCAGTTCGACTAATGAGCAGTTCAACTAGAGATCAGTTCGACTAATGAGCAGTTCAACTAGAGAGCAGTTCAACTACTGAGCAGTTCAACTAGAGATCAGTTCGACTAATGAGCAGTTCAACTAGAGAGTGGTTCAACTACTAAGCAGCTCAAACAGAAAGCAATTCAACTAATGAGCAGTTCAACTAATAAGCAGTTCAACTACGCGGAGCGGTTCAACTAATAAGCAGTTGAAATGGAGATCAGTTCAACTTATGAGCAGTTCAACTAATGAGCAGTTCATCTTATGAGCAGTTCAACTAAAGAGCAGTTCATCCAATGAGGCTATCCATAAACGACAATACGATAGCTGTGCACATTTTTTGGACACCCCTCGCCCAACCATCGTTCCTAAATCGTCACACAAACTGAAGACGTGCTTGTTACAGTATGTTACACATCGCCACAAACACGTGACTCCCTGCCCTCAACACACCCGTAACACACCCCTAATCTGATCCATTAATGCATTGAATGCAATTAAATGTTTTGTTTCCCCGTGGACCACGAACCTCTCTCTGCACGGTGTCGATCCAGTTCTTCATGCCGTCGTCATCAAAGTACTGCTTGACAGCCTTCTTCAAGATCTCCTCCGGTCCAACTTTTACAGCTTGCCGGAACTCTGGCATCGTGTAGAAGAGAAACACAAGAGTTCCCAGAAGTCCTTCAAGAACCAACACTGTGGTCAGCGAGATGTGGAACTAGAACATCAAAAGTTGGTTGAAAAAAAAGGGGGGGGGGCGGAATTGTTTTGAGGGTTATTTATAGAAATGTGCCATTTTGAATGAACCATAAAATCTAATTGAGAAATAAGTATTTCTGGTATGTACGAGTCTGATTTCAGTGTGTTAGCAAATTATTTAGTTCAAACTAGCCTTTTGACGTGAGGCTTAAAATTAACGATACAAAAGAAACACACAAAAAAGGGAGAACTTGACATTTAGGGGTGTTGTTGTTTTTTTTAAATTCCTATTCTCCCCGATGTATGGTTTAAAAAGTAAACTGTCATAAAACTCAGCACAAATATTTGTCTTTACGGGAAAAAATAATTACATTTCTATCAGTTTTGCACGCATTTATATATGGTTTACTTACAAGGCTTACTAGCAAATCTTTAGTAGATTGATCAGTTTTAGAAAACAAACATTTAATTAGTTACGATGTATTTACCAATTTCAGCAAGCAGATATTCTCACGGAGGGCGCCTACACATCCGAAGAAGGTCACAAGGAAGATTATCCCCCCTACCACACAGAGAAGAACATAGGGGTCCAGGAAGACGTCAGTGACGTCATCTATTATAGCACCGTTGCTCATGAGCATCCAAGTCCCGAAACCAATCGCCGAAACACTGCCCACCTGGATGTGGGTTTGATAGAAAGACTGTAATGGTGTGACATGGTAGGAACACTGCACACCTGGATGTGGGTTTGATAGAAAGACTGTATGGTGTGACATGGTAGGAACACTGCCCACCTGAATGTGGGTTTGATAGAAAGACTGTATGGTGTGACATGGTAGGAACACTGCCCACCTGGATGTGGGTTTGATAGAAAGACTGTATGGTGTGACACGGTAGGAACACTGCCCACCTGAATGTGGGTTTGATAGAAAGACTGTATGGTGTGACATGGTAGGAACACTGCCCACCTGGATGTGGGTTTGATAGAAAGACTGTATAGTGTGACATGGTAGGAACGTATGACCGGTACTGTGGGCTCATGCTTTTTGCTTTACTGGTGAGACAGGATATCTCTGATCAACAAAACGGCTGTTGACACATGGGGCCCCTTTAAATATTGCGCAGTGTGCATTTGCGCTTAAACGACACTGACGTAGGGCAGCATGAGTTAGAAAGGCCATCTTTTAAAAAAAAAAACTAAATAATTTATTTAATTTTTTAAAAATCAGTTTTAGTTATTTAAAAGGATTATGAAAAACATTAAGAAACAAAGAAACAAAAACTATTAAGTTTGTAAAAGAAAATGTATGAGTATTTAAAACTACATTCGGCCTGTTTAAAAAGGTTTACAGATGCAGGACTATTCTGATCTATATATGTGTGGATAACGGGTTAAGTATGAAGTCTAGATCTTCGCTAGAGAATTAGAATTGGAGAGACTGGATTGCAAGCAAAACATATCTCTGGGGTTTGTATGCGGCACTCTGCGAACGACACACTTGACCACTTTGTAGACCTCGGAGGACGTCGAACTGCTAACTGATACTTCTACGAATCATACGAGAAAAGGAAATCCTGACAATGATCGGGGTTCAGGAGACCAGGGCTTAAAGACAGTTTATGTACGCGGTCAAGACAGAAGAGCCCACCCTCGCAAAAAACAACAACAAAAAAAACAAGTGAAAACTACGACTGTTGTAAGACCGGTCATCTTACGAAAGCCTGGATTCACCCGCAATGCATTTTGACGTTGATCGACGACACGGCCACTGGGCACTTTTAGAGAGATGCCTACAGAAATCTTCACAGGTCCAACGGTCACAGTCTACGCGAGTTGGTGGGAGAAAGGAAGATTGGATAATGATGGTCAAAATACCGAGACTATTGCTGGACCCAGTTGTGAGATACAACGAACATCGACGAGGAGCTCGAATGAATTGATAGAATTTTAACGAGTACAACGACCGAGGATTGTGGGGGAAAGCTGTGTAACTAAACAAATATCCACAAATATTATATCCCAGAAACTTTTATTTACACCAAATGTGTTGAACTTGAAACAGTTCCAAGATTCAATTTCAATAAATGCAGCAGTCGATCTCGTGGCTCACATTTAAAAGAAAAAACACCAAAAAAACAACAACATGGCAACAATTATTATAATAATAAAGTCACGTAATGTCCTTTGTCTTCGATAATGTTGAGCTTGTCTCTACCGCTAGACGCCTTTTTAAAAGCTGGAGGGAAACGTCAGACTGACCCTACAATACGGAAATGTCTTAATTTATGTAGAATTTTATATAGCCCAATATAAAACAGGTTGAAGTCCTAAGTCAATGGTTCCCAAACTTTTTCTATTCTCGAAGGCCGTGCTGAATCCAAGTTTTGCCAACGCGCCCCATGTCAAATTCTAACAAGTACACTGCAAAAAAAATCATGTTTAAATCAAGGTTTAGCTAAAACACGTAATCAAGTTCATAAAATTGTAATCAAACATTTTCAACAAATTGAATTAAATAGACTGAATGTGCCAGTTGGTCACCGCACATTTACCTAATATAGACCTTAACTGAATTCAACACGAATTTAAAAAAAAAAAAAAAAATTATCTAATTTTTTGTCGACCCCCTCTGTGCATAATAATTATAATAAATGATGGACTGCAGAGAAGGCTCTAAGCCGAAATGTCCAAATCTTATTGTTCTGTCTATTAATTCAAGTTTAACATACCTTGTTCTTAAATTTCATCTCCTCTGTGCACACTTTGGAAACCATCTATACTGTCTTATACAGTAAATATATCTTTGAAAAATAGCCTAGGTTTGTTGACAACATATAGAACTTACCCAGACTAGAAACGTGAAGAAAAAGATCAAATACTTGAGGACGAAGCGAATGAAAGTCCTCCTGTGGAGCCGAATATACTGCTTTTTTCCAGGCACGAAGAACTCCAAGCTCAGCGTGTCTTCCTCTGCAACGGTCCGTCCATCTTCTGAAACGTTCACGTCCGACCAGCTGGCCGAGATGTCTTGGTCCAGCTCTGTCAGGGAGCAATCTCCGCGGTCTTGCGACGTAGCGGCGTCACCCACATTTTTTGGAGCCGTTTTCGGGAATGATTTAGCCAGCGGCGTCGACTCCGTCACACGGTTGTCTAGAGACGACCACGCTCTGGTGAGCTTGCCGCGCATGTTGTCCGTGCCGGGAGCCACGGACGCACTCTGCTGTCTCCTCAAAATTAAATGTCGCCTCTCGGCCATCGTCAGCCTGGGGTATTTATCTTCTGCATGTTTTGGAAAACCACCTTTGGCTTCGTCATTATCGTAATCGCTGTTTTCATCGTCTGAATCAAAGTGTGCTTTCATCACGCGGCGCTGTGAGCTCTGATCTGAGTGGGGACTGTCCCTGACAAAAGCGAAGTTTGTTGTGCCTTCCCCAGTACCACGTGGTGGTGGTTTACTTTCTCCTCCCGTGAAGTTCATATTATTTATGTTTACTCTGGCCTGGTTGAAGACACCCAAGTTTAAGGACTCGTCATTTCCATCAAGGAAGTCTTCCGGAAGACTTTTAGATCTTGGAGCCATCTTCAAATTCCGACTGGTATTTCTTGAGCTGTACGATCGGTCACTATTTACTCTCAAAACACTCCTCAAACCAGGGATGTCAATCCTGTTGTTGATATCTGGATGTTTCTCAAACTGAAGTGGGTCATGATAACCATCTGACTGATTAGGTCCATGAATCGATTCAAAATCAGACACTGGGTCATCCAAGTTGAACGAAACTCTTTTAAGACGAGAATTTTCGTTACCACTAATCGACTGCGGCTTAGTAGATCTTTTATTTATTTCAAACAGACCTTCACATTCAGTTTGTTTACCTGGCACGTCTTGTCCAGCATTTTGATTTGGTTCGTGTAGAGGAACTTTTTGAACTTGGGTTTTATCATTGCTATTCGGGGAAGCCTTAATCTGGTTCGTATATTCGTCCAAACTAGACACAGATGAATCCATCGCAAAGTGTTTAAGGTCAAAGTTCATGGGCAATGTTTTAATCTGATCAACGGGTTGATGGGCGCTAGGGTTGCACCATGGGAAATATAGACCCGTGTGGTCCGGGACATGATTTGAGGTGTCAGTGCCCTGACATTCCCCTGGAGCGGAGTGGCTGTTGTTTTTGGACTCCCCGCTCACTTCTGAAATTGGCGACAGCTCGTCAAAATCGTCCGACCTGAGATGTTGAGCACGTCCTTTGGTCTTGTAACATACGTTCTTGGTGATGCGATCACAGTTCCACCTGTCCTGTGGTGGAGGATAAATCAGGTCAGATGTCTCAACGTCCTGCTCGGGGTCAACAACGGAGTCCTCGCCCGCTGACAGGCGGCGGAGCTCTCGAATAATGTTGAGCATTTCGTCCTGGATGTTTCTCGACAGGTCTGATGCTAGCTGGGTTTTAATTCTTGGCTCTGGGAGCACTTCGCTATCCTGCGGGTCCTGAATAGCTTGACCACTAATCTCATTTGCGTGACCGTCGTCCTCGCCACACAGGGCAGTGATCGTTGGAGTGTCAGCCTTGTGCACGGACTCGCCGTCACTGTCTTGTTTCCAGAATGGCCGTTTGATGTGGGAGTAGACTGTATTTGCTATATCCGTGCTTGGCAATCGGTTGCTATGGCGACCTAAGCCTTCATTGTTGTTTTCGCTGATCTCATTAGACAAACTGCTTTCCCTGGGGCCTATATCGTTTGCGATACAATTTAAGCCTGGTGACTCGTCACTAACCAAAATTCCATCCGAATTTTCTATCTTGCCCTCTTCTTCAAACCGATTCCTCTTGACACTTGAATCAACTAAATGATTACTTTCTTCTGTATCGCTTTCATTGCTTAGATAACAGCCATCGGTGGTCATATTATTGCAAGCCAAGCTGTCCGTCTCGCCGGCGCATAAAGCCCGTTTAATGACCATACCACTAACAGCTGGGAACCGAAAAGTCTCGTTCAGCATTTCGGCTGAACCCACCGCGCCATTACTCAAATCAGCTTCGACGTGTTCACTTATCAAAGATTCAAAATAACTGAGCTCTCCCTCGGGAAACAGAGCAGACGGGGACATAATAATTCTCTCTTCTGGCAGGGTTGACCCCGGGGCCGATACTTCGCTTGGAGACGCGTCATTGCTGACACCAGTTGAAAGACTTCTGGTCAGTGACGTCATAAAAGTCGCAGGCGAGCACAGGCGTGACGTAGCATCGGGAATTAAATCTTCTGAACGACATGTTTCATTTTGGGGTTTTTCTCGGAGTTGAGTTCCGCCGTCAGAATTCTGCTGTGACTCGACGGTGTCACTTTGAAGCGTTTCATTTGATTTTGGTAAATCCTCCGAAAAAACTGCCTGCTTAGATCTTATCTCTGCAATGCCCTTCAGTATATGGTCAACTGGAGATGTCCCATTAGGCTCCATCGACTTCGATAGTAAATCTTTCTCTAATGATTCACCGGTAATGTGATTTTTTGACTCACCAAGCATTCTACGCAGTTCCGAAGATGGCAATGATGCAGACTGTTCTCCACTCTCTTCAGATGACGTAGACTCTATCACATTCCGATACAGCTGGCCTGTATTGGGGAGGGATTCAAGGATTTGACATAGATACTCTGCACTCATGCGATTGTCTTCTTCGATGACAGGATCCAATGATCCACCCATGTCAGCCATGATTTATTTGTTAGAATTATCAAGAACACCTGTTGGTATTAATTTGGTTCCATTTTATAATAACGTTCGCTATATTGTATTAATTTGCACTTCGTCAGTTGTGTAAGAAGACATCTCTAGAGTTTCATCGAAAAATACTTTCTTATGTCTTGTGCATAAAGTAATTGGTTGCAAAGTTCTAACAAAGTTAGAACATTTTTACACGTAAGCAGAATCTTGAATCTTTGAGTTACAACTATTTAAAAATGCACAACTTGTATCAGATGCCCTGATTTATGATGGAAAATGTAACAACTAAAAGTTGCTTTAAATTAAATAAAAATAGGCAA
Organism: Lymnaea stagnalis; assembly: GCA_964033795.1. Classification (NCBI taxonomy): domain Eukaryota; kingdom Metazoa; phylum Mollusca; class Gastropoda; family Lymnaeidae; genus Lymnaea; species Lymnaea stagnalis. The sequence goes on along the minus strand of CAXITT010000891.1, from coordinate 6,990 downwards.
CACTAGCTCTGCCAGGAACGAAAATTCCCACAAAAAATAGATTAAAATTAGTTTTTGTTATGTTTCTATCCAGGTTGTTATGTTTCTGTCCAGGTTTTTATGTTTCTGTCCAGGTTGTTATGTTTCTATCCATGTTGTTATGTTTCTATCCAGGTTGTTATGATCCAGGTTGTTATGTTTCTATCCAGGTTGCTATGTTTCTATCCAGGTTGTTATGTTTCTATCCAGGTTATGTTTCTATCCAGGTTGTTATGATCCAGGTTGTTATGTTTCTATCCAGATTTTTATGTTTCTATCCAGGTTATGTTTCTATACAGGTTGTTATGTTTCTATCCAGGTTGTTATGATCCAGGTTGTTATGTTTCTATCCAGGTTGCTATGTTTCTATCCAGGTTATGTTTCTATCCAGGTTGTTATCCTTGCAATGAGCGTGAGGAGATGAGACTGGAGGGATTAGATTCACCTTAGATGCGCGTGTTCTCTGACTTAATGTCCTGGCGTGGTCCTACTCTTTAGACTGACTGTCCTGGCGTGGTCCTACTCTTTAGACTGAATGGCCTGATGTGGGCCTACTCTCTAGACTGAATGTCATGACGTGGTCCTACTGTTTAGACTGACTATCCTGACATGGGCCTACTGTTTAGACTGACTATCCTGACATGGGCCTACTGTTTGGACTGAATATCCTGACGCGGGCTTACTGTTTAAACTGAAAGTCCTGACTTTGACCTACTGATCATACGAAATGTCCTGACGTTGGCCTACGGTTTAGACGAAATGTTCTGGGCCTGTTAGAAAAGAACTCAAATTAAATCGACAAATTCAAAAATATCAAACAGGTTTAATTTGTTAGCTGACAACGTTCTGGCTTGTTGAGTTAGAGTTAAAACAGACCCACACAAAAAACAACGTCACCAAGAAATCTCACCAATCTGAGCACCAACTCAGAAATTAGCGACTCCAGGCCTTAAGCTGTAAACCAATCGCAGGACAATTTCACGATCTCCCTGAAATGTAACTTAACACATTCAACATATATTTACAAATGCATCTGTTTATGTTGTAAGCATATCATAATTTTAAAGTAAATTATAGTATTGGTTTCTTTCCCTCACAGTTACTTAGCGTAGCTGTTCATGTGCGTCATCCCATGGTGCAGCAACCCTGGGCGTAGGAAGAGAGGGCTAAGGTGTTGGTTCCGCCCCGGGCGTCGAAAACTCTAGCTAACTCACTGAAGCCACCTTTTCCCAACCGTCTCCCAATGCCGACCTACAAAAACCACCGAAGACCATGGATTTATAAGCCACTTGCTTTCAACAGCAGTCATTGCGAATACATTGTGTTAAATAGTATGTACTTGTTTTCAAGTGTTCTACTTACCAGTTTCACTTTCATTTAAATAATAGCCAGGTCTTGTCAGTTTAAGCTTGTTGATAAAGTTACTTTTAAAAAGCAATATCAGATAAAATTGTGCAATAGTTTCCAACGTCGTAGAATCTAATTGGTCCTGGGATAAAATGTGAAAGTCAAGGATAAAATGTGAATGTCCTGGGATAAAATTTGGAAGTCCTACGATAAATGTGAATGGCCTCTGATAAAATTACAATGTCATAAGATACAATGTGAAAGTCCTAGGCTAAAATTAGAGTGTCCTAAGACACAATGTGAATATTCTAGGATACAATGTGAATGTACTAGAATACAATGTTGGCTACTTTGTAAAAAAAATATATTACTAACCTATATATTACTTTACGATTTAGGGCTGTGGGCTACAATTTGTTTCCAACAGTAGAAAATATGCGTATACTATGTATAGGCCTATCGTCTCTACAACATAAGGAGCCAAATAGATAAAACCAACAATTACTATGGTACACACAATATTATATTAATTGTATCTTAAAAAGATCTGAGAATTTCCTGTCTGCCCGGGCGGTATATTTTCATGTCGGTATAAAATTAGTATCGTGGCCAGGGTTTAAATTACTGACATGGGTGCTGGAGATATCTTGGAAAGTTTAAGTTTAAATAACTTAATTATCTCGGTGCCTTCTAAAAAATGGCGCCCTAATTTTGAGGGGCGTCAATTTACTTTAGGGTGAACTGTTGTGCTAACATTTAATTAAGACAGTTTAAATGTACACAGGGCTGACCCTACGTTTCTGGCGCACAGGGGAAGCTTAACTTTGGAGCCTCTTTTAAGTATATTCATACTTTTTTTTTGCAAGGAAAAATCTAGGGGTTAAGTTATGAGTTGTATTACTTAGGTTGCTGGGGTTTTTTTAACAAATAAGGAACAATGATATTGTTTTTTCTTAGCTTGTATTTGGACAGTATGAACAATTAGCCTGCCAATGACATTTTTTTTTCCTAGCCTTTAGATCAGCAAATAATTTTTATTGCATTTCTATTTTTCTTCCTTGGCGCCCACATGCAATGCTTTTTCCTATTTTAAAAGATCTTTGATGACGCCCCAATACATATGGCTCCCCGGGCAACTGCCCCAGTTTCCGGTGCCTCGAGCCGCCCCTGAATTTACAACATGACACTGCAACGGGCTTTTAATTACGTCCAGATTTATTTTGAATGCACACAACCGTTAAAAAGTTTGTGGTATCAATCAATAGGGGCCATATGGCGCTATTTATTCTACGGCTCTTTTTCTTCTCAGACAGTCCGCGACACTCTACATAAAAATCTTGGTTGGAATGGGGGGGGGGGTAATTTCTGACCTAAATTGTATTGTGAGATCTCACTGAATATTTGATATTTAATAAATTGCTTACTTTTTCATAAAAATTCAATACCCCTAAACAGCCCCCACCGCCACCCCCTCCCCACCCCCACACGACCATCCAGCTGAAAATTTTGTCAACATGCATATCTGACATTTACAAATGTATGACCTGAGCATTGCGCGCACAAGCATAAATGCGCCACTGGCGTCGACATAAGAGTACACACCTAAATACAACCTGTGTAGAATAGTGAGCTCGGTCAATGAGAAAGGAACGGGTGCCATGGAAAAAAATATATCCGATGAAAAACAAGTCCACAGTACCTCGACGTATCACATTTCATCTTGTGGTCACACCGTGCGCATGTCAGAACTGGGTCGCTCCCCCCACGAACACTACATGACAGAAATCAGCCCCCCAAAAAACCCCACTCCGTCATGAAATATAAAAGGGAGGTAATAAAAAAAACCCTGGCAACTCGCGCTTCAACAGTCTGTCACCTGATTAACCAGCACCCGCTACAAATATTCCATGATGTTTATGTCCCCTGCTAGGAACAGTTGGGCCACGTCAATAAAAGATTAGGGAAAAGGTGTGTGTGTGTGGGGGGG
>CAXITT010000890.1:266604-277932 GCA_964033795.1 Lymnaea stagnalis | reverse complement strand
ATTAAGTTCAGCTGTGTGTCTATCACTTCACTATCCACAAGACCATGGTGTACGTACAAACTACTTTGAAGGAAGCTGCATTAAGTTCAGCTGTGTGTCTATCACTTCACTATCCACAAGACCATGGAGCACGTTCAAACTATTTTAAAGGAAGCTGCATTAAGTTCAGCTGTGTGTCTATCACTTCACTATCCACAAGACCGAATTGCACGCTCAAACTACTTTAAAGGAAGCTGCATTAAGTTCAGCTGTGTGTCTATCACTTCACTATCCACAAGACCCTGGTGCACGCTCAAACTACTTTAAAGGAAGCTGCATTAACTTCAGCTGTGTGTCTATCACTTCACTATCTACAAGACCTAGGTGGGTGGGTTTGGAATTTTATTTTTAAATCTCCAGTTATATGTTGTGGGTCTATTTTAGTTCTTCCTACTATCGCTTTTTAGTTTAAATATAAAATTAATGGATTTATTCAGATCAACAGTTTTGAAAATGGGTTTCGAAATCATAATATTCACAATAGTTCTCAAATACGCTGGTCTATATCTCTTACACTTTTGTACACCTTATAATGTACTTTAACTAGTTTCCTACCTATAGGTATACAGTCACATGCTGATATGTCACATTCCATATGCTCTACAATTAAATTAAAGTAAACTTTTCATGAACAAATTACTTTCCCAAAACAAGAAAAGAAGACTGCACCATATACTAATGGCTTTATTTTGTACAAGCATAACATTGGGAACATTTTTTAGATTTAAAATACAAAACATAATTTAAGAAAATGTAATGACAGAGGAATACCTTAAATAAAACATCTGTAGAGTTACAATAGATTTCTTTATTATGTTTAATGTGTTATCACTATAGGTAAATTTAGCTCAAACTTTGTAAATTTAATTTATACTAACAATTATGTCAATATGATATCTTAGTACATGATGTAATTGTTCTTTATTTTTTTGGTTAAAATGTGGGTATTTTTCTGTGTCAATCAGTTTTTTGTACATAATAAAATATTCTCTGTTAAATCATTTTTTTTTTTTAAAGAGCTTTACACAAATTTAAAAAAAAGAAAAAAAAAAGAAAAATACAATGACACCTGCCTTACTAACAGTATGAAGTATTAATCCATTTATAAACAATTTGTTTGTTATATCTATTCATTTTTAACTTTTTATGTTTCCTCCGTAATGTACCTGGGTGTTATCATTCAAAAAGAGGTTCGCTGGGACGAGCATATTAACAATGTATGTAACCAAGCAAACAAGACCCTAGGGTTCTTAAGGCGAAATCTAAAGATTGGCAGCTCCTGTGTGAAAGAAACAGCATATAAAGCCTTTGTCCGTCCGATTTTAGATTATGCATCTTCAATCTGGTACCAATTTACCCAGAAGAGCGTTGACAGGTTGGAGGCGGTCCAGCGACGAGCAGCACGCTTTGTCCTAAACCACTACAGGAATACCTCTAGTGTTGGCAGCATGCTAGAAACACTTGGCTGGTCACCATTGGAGGAACGACGACGACAATCCAGGCTCTCCATGATGTACAAGACAAAAATGGGCTGGTCCACTGTTCAAGTATTAAACAGAAACTCGTCTCTCTCCCCCATAGACAGCAACGAGGCCATGACAGGTAATTCAGGCTAATACCAGCAAGAAGCCAGTATAGTAACTGCTCAATACTGCCCAAGACAATCAGGGACTGGAACAATCTTTCAAAAGGAACGGTTGAGACGAAAACACTGGACACATTTGTGTCTATTACCTCAAGCCTTCAAACCCCTAGTGCATGATACCCTCACAAAGTGGCACTGGAAATCAGTAAAAATTCCTCATCACCACCAGTAACAGAAACATTGAAAATCCCATCTACATGCATAGAAGCCAACATGATCAATAAATTGATCGTGGGCCCTTAAGATATAGAAGAAGAAGAACTGAACGATTTAATGTCGTTGTCACAATAACGTATTAGTTGCTTTTCGAACAATTGCTACGTTCACAAATGTACGAAATGAACCACTAATTATTCGTGAGGAAAACATTTAAGAACCAGCATGAACCGTTAGGCCCAGCTTTATACTATCTACGCTTGTAATGCTACACGTTTTCTTTTGTTATTACCAACAACTAGTTTTTTTAAATTTCAGGCTGCCACGGAAATTGATGCAGATGACCTTGACAAACTTCTTAATACAGACCCTGAATAAAGCCCCTTAATACAGAAACGGACAATCTTAAAGAAATAGTAGCGTAGGCGTGTCGTTAAATATTTTAAGTTTAATTTTTTTTCTTCTATTTTAACATATTTTTTTTTTAAATAATAAGTTTACAATTGGAGGTCAATTAAACAAATTTCTTTTGCTCTAGAGATAAATACATTCGTTTGTTTTTCATGATGACATGTTGTCTCTAATACGGGCCTGCACAAAAAAACGGCCCCCCTCGCACCCACCCTACTTATACCCCGGGGTGGGGGGAGTGATAGTTTGCGAAATGGGGGAGGGGGGGTAAAAACATTGTTGGACGTCACACAGTTGTATTAATAATATATATAACAAATTAAACTGCCATTGACTTTGAAATATCTGTTGTGATAGACGTCTGCTGAAAAGGATGCAATAGTTATTATAAATTTGATCGTTTAATAGCGAAATATGTCGTTTAAATCTTTAAGTACGAAAAATAAAAAAAACAAAAAGAAGTGAATTATTATGTCTTATTCAAAGCTGTGGTCCACTTTAACTAGTTTCCTACCTATAGGTATACAGTCACATGCTGATATGTCACATTCCATATGCTCTACAATTAAATTAAAGTAAACTTTTCATGAACAAATTACTTTCCCAAAACAAGAAAAGAAGACTGCACCATATACTAATGGCTTTATTTTGTACAAGCATAACATTGGGAACATTTTTTAGATTTAAAATACAAAACATAATTTAAGAAAATGTAATGACAGAGGAATACCTTAAATAAAACATCTGTAGAGTTACAATAGATTTCTTTATTATGTTTAATGTGTTATCACTATAGGTAAATTTAGCTCAAACTTTGTAAATTTAATTTATACTAACAATTATGTCAATATGATATCTTAGTACATGATGTAATTGTTCTTTATTTTTTTGGTTAAAATGTGGGTATTTTTCTGTGTCAATCAGTTTTTTGTACATAATAAAATATTCTCTGTTAAATCATTTTTTTTTTTTAAAGAGCTTTACACAAATTTAAAAAAAAGAAAAAAAAAAGAAAAATACAATGACACCTGCCTTACTAACAGTATGAAGTATTAATCCATTTATAAACAATTTGTTTGTTATATCTATTCATTTTTAACTTTTTACGAGTTTTTTTAAGAGCATTAAAAAATCAAAAGTTTCTTTTCTCAAGGGAAATAATTGCTTTCTTTTTTCATGATATAAAATTGAGTATAATGTAAGAGATACTATTTTTTGTTGTCATAAGAGTTATAAATGTGTAGTTTGTAAAATTATTTAAAATAAATTTTGATCATTTATACCTTAAAAATGGAGAAAAAAAAACTTTTTTTTCTTAAACTATAAGTATTTTTACAAAACTACAACTTTGTACATTTAAGGGACATTTATATATAACAAAATATGCCTAACCACGGTAATTGTTCTGCCTGAAAAATTCTTAACACGACGAATTTTTTTTTTTTTTAAACTTACACATAAAAGAAATTGAACCTAGGGCAAGGGAAATAACTTTCCGACTCCTATACAACATGACACCAACATCCGCAAGACTTGAATATCATAAGATTCAAAGACCAAGATGTCCACTCTGCGGATACATGTTAGTAGAAACAGAACAACACTTATTTATGGATTGTAAACTAATATAAACAACTAAAGCCCCCCTAAAAAACTCATAGAAGCAGGAACACCCCACCCGGTAAACATAGACCAATGTATTTCATTAAACAATATCCCTAAATCAATTAACAAAACCCATCATGTCATCAGCCTCCGACTGTTGGCGGAATACAGACAACACATTTGGCAGTGCAGACGAAACGCCAAGTTTAACAAACAAGTGTACACAGAAAAGTTACTAGAAACATTATTTAGAGCAAAAATACAAACCTTAATAGATCAAACCTAAAAAACACAACACTGCGGTACTGAACTCAAAATAACTCAAACCCTACGGTACTTTACTAAAAATAACTAAAACCCTACGGTACTTAACTAAAAATAACTCAAACCCTACGGTCCTTAACTAAAAATAACTCAAACTCAAATATTAAGGTTAAACTAAAAGAAGTTAAATCCGCATAGGCATTAACCTATATTGCCCAACCTCCCCCTCCTCTCCCTCCATTCCCCCCCCCCCTTTTTTCTCCATCTCCCCTGCCCCATGCCCTCCCGACAGCTGTTGTTAAATAACCTTTGTAAATAAATACTTATCTATATACATGTCTATATACAATGGTGTCTGATGTGTTCTGCAAGCATTGTTTTAAAAAAAGAATTAAACATTTTCATAGCACAAAAAAATAAATAAAATCTCATACAAAATCCTAAATGATATTGACTAAAATATGCAGTATAAGAATGCGATTGGTTCCCTTGAAACACATTTATTCGGTTAAAACATTCTTTATAAAAAAAGAATCACAAAAAAATAAATAAAATCTCATACAAAATCCTAAATGATATTGACTAAAATATGCAGTATAAGAATGCGATTGGTTCCCTTGAAACACATTTATTCGGTTAAAACATTCTTTATAAAAAAAGAAGAGAAAATTTTAAAAAAAACAACATACATATGTGAATAATTTACAAAAATTATAAACCAGGAGAATAGGGCTACTATTATTTTGGCTAATAGTTTTTCTCAGCATAAATGACATATGAAAATATGACCAAAAAACAAAAGAAGAAAAAGAAAACACTTAAGTCATTGTAAATTTCTTGTAAAGGGAAAAAAAAAAAATACAAGAGAGTTTTGGCCTACAAAATACTCTTATCAAATGTCTAATTTATTGTTTTATATAGATTTCTTCTGATCTACAGATGAACTCTAAATCAAAATATGGCTGTAGGAGTTCTAAGGGACTGTGTTAAAATATGTAACCAGTAAATAAGTCTTCATCTTGATCTTACTGATTTAAAAGCTAACCTGCTTTTTATAATCAAATAATTATTAAAGCATCGAACGAGATTAGCTTTAAATATAAGGCTAAACTAAATATTTTAAGGCACCAATAACTTATTTAATGACAATCTAATCTTTTATAAATAAAATATATTTTCGTTTTATTGTACGCATTATTGTCCATTCGAACGAGATTAGCTTTAAATATAAGGCTAAACTAAATATTTTAAGGCACCAATAACTTATTTAATGACAATCTAATCTTTTATAAATAAAATATATTTTCGTTTTATTGTACGCATTATTGTCCAATGGCACTTTACTTGCCAAGGGGGCAGTCGTTCCCGTTCTCCTCTTTTGGAGAGATGCATGAAAGAAACATTGGCGGTGAGTACAAAAAATAACATGCCATTATAAATGATTGCATTTTTACATTAAACACTTTCTGTTATTTTGGTTTTGGAAAACAAACTTCGGAAAATAACAATGTCAATTAGTTAAGTTATGAACTTGTCTCTATTTCTTGCCTTATTTTCATCAATCCTGTCTGCTGAGGAAGCCTATCAACCGAAAAGCTCTTGTCTTACTGTCCTGCTTCTAAAGTCATCTCCTATTAACCTTGGTATTTTCTTCTTTTACAGAATGTTTACTTTTAATAAATGTTTGTCAAGGGAAACAATTAAGTCGTTTTCAAAATATTTTTTAGTTATATTTTTAAAAATTTTTGTGAGACATTTAATTATTTTTTTGTAATAATAATGTATTAAATACATATTTTAATAGAACTTTTGTGCAGCTAGTCTTCAAATGATTACTAACTTATTTTGTTTTTAATTTTTTTTTCATTAAAATAAAACCATTACATTTCTGTTTTAAGAAGAAATATATTCACAAATAAATATGCTTAACAAATGCTTTATCATCATTATGCAATACTGATACAAGTGTCTTACTTTAAGTAGAAAACTTGAATTCGGTCCCTAACTTTAGGGATATAATAAAACGAAGTGGCTATTCGTACACGGGTCCGAGAAGCTAGAAGTTGGGATGTAATCCATTTCTTCAATATTACTTTAAGGTGTAAGACAAAATGTGGGCAGGGTCGCCGAGAGGTCTAAACTGAACAAATCTCAAGTGGTGGTCTGGAGTTCAATCGCAGCTAGAGCCAAGTCAAGCAAAAACATCACCAACACCCCGGCTGGATGGGACCCGCTAAATTTGGATTGCAACTCATTTAAGAGAAGGAAATTCTGAAATTAAACCCGAAGATGGATTCCCGAAGAGCGGATAACATTGATACAATGAAACATTCCGACAACCCCTGCGACATAACTGATGCCAAGCTGTATCATCCAATGGTGCTTCCTTGGGCTAACCAGTGATGTGGAGAGAGGCGATTTGATGTTGTAAACCAGCTTAAAATCCTTGAAGAATCATCACAGGCCATGTGGAATTCGTCGTCCGAAGTCCACCCAATCGTCACATTATGACGGACGGATGCCAACACAAAAAAAAGAAAAAAATGTGGTATCATATGAAAGATAATTGAATGGACTATATGTTTGTAAACTTACTTCTTCAGTTTAACTAAAATAAACAACCACAAATATTATCCGAATAATTTAGTCTAATGGGACCCGGGTCCGAATAGAAGTGATGCGTTTCCGGTTCCATTTTGTCTAAATGCTATTTAGTCCCACCAATGTTCCTGCTCTCTACCAGTTCCGCTGTGAGGTGATTTTTCACAAGAGTTACCAAATCTCGGCACTTTACGCAAGTACAGCGGTCAACTGAAAAGCCCACGACGTGCAATGAGTGCTTTTTCAGTAAGGATTCCTGAAGTAGAGCTACACCCACTTCCAGGCTGTGGAGTAGTTTGATGAGCTCGAGGATTTCCCCTCTGACCCCTGTTGTGAGCGAGAGTTGTTGTGAGTGTTGGGAAGGGGGAGTTGTGGATCGTGAGTGTTTTGTGAGTTGTTGGTCGAGAGGTCAGAGCGTGAAGCTAGTCCGTGGTGTGGTACGTTTGCGTAGGCTGAGTTGTTGTGTTGTTATATAGGGGATGTGTGTTGGCTAGAGTTCAGAGGTAGTAAGAGTCCGAGTCAGTGAGAGACAGGGAGAGTGCTAGACAGTCAGAGGTAGTTAGAGAGTCCAACCGAGACAGTAGTTAGAGAGTTAGTATTATCGCTGTTGAACGTCGTCACTGTGAATTGCTATTGGATCCTGTAAATAAAGAACTGTTGTATTTTCATGCTGGAGTTGTGATCTATATTTACAGATATTAAGACAGTGTTGTAAACCCCTAGACAACGTGGTGTCTGCTGACTGTGCAGTCAACGTAACCACTGCGTGATGTGTTGAGGTGTAAGGACGAAGATCCTAACATGTCAAGTATTGAGAATGTCGCAACTGGAGACAACGTAAGGAGGCCGCGACATTTGATGAAGGCCTCAGCTTATTAAATTAAGGTCGTAACATTTGAAGTTACGAAGAAGGTTGTAACTTTTGGGGGCCCGTCTGAAACTGCAACGATCCTGCTGGCTGCCCTACCCTACTGTTGCCAACCCTGTTGCCGTATCCTGTGTGCCGTATCCTGTGGCTTGCCGTATCCTGTGGCTTGCCGTATCCTGTGGCTTGCCGTATCCTGTGGCTTGCCGTATCCTGTGGCGTTGCCGTATGCTGTGGCGTTGCCGTATCCTGTTGCGTTGCCGTATCCCGTGACGTTGCCGTATCCCGTGACGTTGCCGTATCCTGTGACGTTGCCGTATCTTTTGGCTTGCCGTATCCTGTGGCTTGCCGTATCCTGTGGCGTTGCCGTATGCTGTGGCGTTGCCGTATCCTGTGGCGTTGCCGTATCCCGTGACGTTGCCGTATCCTGTGACGTTGCCGTATCCTGTGGTGTATCCTGTGGCTTGCCGTATCCTGTGGCTTGCCGTATCCTGTGGCGTTGCCGTATCCCGTGACGTTGCCGTATCCTGTGGCGTTGCCGTATCCCGTGACGTTACCGTATCCTGTGACGTTGCCGTATCCCGTGACGTTGCCGTATCCTGTGGCGTTGCCGTATCCCGTGACGTTGCCGTATCCTCTGACGTTGCCGTATCATGTGGCGTTGCCGTATCCTGTGGCGTTGCCGTATCCTGTGGTTGCAGTATCCTGGGTGGTTCCGTCCATGCTGGTTTACCTTAACCTGCTGGTTTCCGAATGCTGTGATGTGTGACACTAGTGCTGTACCCGTGTTGAATGTACCCTACTGCGGTTGTACGCCTACGCAAGTCAGCTACATTGGGACCCAAGATCAAGGACAAGACCGGGTGATTAGTTTAATTTAGATTTGTTGTTGCATAGGTTCGATGTATTTTTTTTGTATATTGTTGCTGCTATAGGATATTTTAGTGATTATCTGACATGGATTTAGATGAGCTAATATTAGAATTTAGGGAGGAGGCGGAAATAATAGGTTATAAGGGGGAAGCCATTACTCGGTGGGTAGAAAAAAGGATAAGCGAAGAGAGGGAAGATCGGAAACATCAGCTAGAGAGGGAAGAACGGGAACGCGAATGGGAACGAGAGAGGGAAGAACGGGAACGCGAATGGTAACGAGAGAGGGAAGAACGGGAACGCGTTAGAGCTAGGGAGAGGGAAGAACGGGAACGTCATAAACAACATGCTCACGAGTTAGCAATGGCAGAACTTGGTAGACAGCGAGCCGAGCTAGAAGAGAAAATAGCTCGGGAAAAACGGGAGTGGAAAAAGGAACCTAATAAAGAAGCAGGAGGCTGAGTTTGAGGCATGGTGTAGAGAAGAAGAAAGGGCTGGGAGACCTGTGGCTAGGATACGTAGAAATAACGTTAATGAAACTGGGAAGTCTTTAGTAGAAGATATGGACAGTAAAGTTATTTTGTTAAGCAAAGAAAAGGAGATAAAACAGATTAGTACTGACTTTGTTGAAGAGAATAGAATAGACAGGGTAGTTAGTATAAATTGTTTAGATCCATATGATAGAAATGACTGGTCAGAAGGGGAAAGAGAGGATAGTAATTACATGACAGAAGGGAAAAAAATAGATGAGGTCAATAGTAGAGGGGATGTCCAGAGATGGTGCAAGGAGAGCAAGTCGTGGATAGAGATGGCAGATAACAAAAATAAAACTGAGATAGGGGACAATAGGAGAAATGATGAATGGGAATTTTTTCAGTTAGGAATAGTAGAAGAGTATTTTGAAGACACAGGGGCAGATAAGAGGGGGGTTGTTCCGTTGGATAAATTAGAAACTTGGGACAATGATAAGGAAAGAGCTATTTTGTTAGCAGAGGAAAATGAGGTCACTGAGAAAATGTCAGATTTTCTGGAAGAGATCAACTATCCCGAGGAAATGAGGGCAAACATGACTGAGTGTAGGGGCAAGGAGTTTTTTTTAGTTTCGAGGGAGGAGGTCAGCATAGTTGAAGCACACTTTGAAGGGATACAGCGCGAAATAGAGTTTTTTGGTGCGGGGGTTCACAGTGATATAACTTCAAGTGGTGATAATGGCTGTCCTGATGAGCAGGATGATTCTAACGTAACACTTGGTGAGGAAAGTGGAATTTTTTATTTTGATGCAGCTTTTGGTTATACTTATAATGAACAACAGTCGTTTAATGTACAACAGAGAAATGTAAAAATTTTTACTGGAAAGAGATTTTGATTTATTGCAAGAGGCAATTATTGACGAAAGTGTGTTTAGTGAGTTTGAATGTGTCAGAACCTGGACAAGTTACGGTGAACACGACGTTGAGGTCGTGAACTTGTCAAGGGCAGTCCCAAGAGTGGGACACAAAGTAAATAAAGTGGAAGTTATTGGTAATGACCTCAGATGGAGCTACGAGGGTCGTAGTCCACACGCTGAAGTTAGTTGTGTCACTGGTTGCTCGAGGTGCGAGAGCCAGTGTAGTAGCAGATCTGGTTTAGACTCAGACAGTCTTGTTGTTGACCGTTGTCACTTTGAGTCCGTCGAGGACGTGACCTTTTGTCCTGATGTGGGACCAGGGGATAGAAATATTGTTTTTCATAATAAATTATGTCATGTGGGTTTAGGTGGGGGATGTTTTGATTTTGTTTTTGATGTGAATTATAAAATTGTATTATGTCATGAGAGCCGGGAGCGCTCAAGTTTTGAACTTATTGACGGTTTACATTTTGTTGAGAGGTTTTGCCATGAGTTGGGAGGTGAGGATTGTAAAGTTAGTTTCACTGGGTTATGTGAACGTTTGACTTGGACGATGTGTTTTGAATTTTTGTGTAACTTTTTGCCTTGTAAAGTGTTATTCAAATTGCTTGTAGGGGCTGACATGTTAAGCCAGGGGAGAGAAGTAATGTTTATAGACAATGTTGTGAGCTGGGGGAGACATTTGCACGCTTTTTGGAAAGCGACAGACAAGCGGAATATCCCGCCCTCATAGAGTGTACTAACTGGCTGGACAATTAATGCCTGTCCATAAGATTACCGATGTTGACAATTTTTTTTTTCTTGAAAGTCAGTTTTTCCCTCATCTTTGGTCAACATTTTTGGTGTGTCATGTTTTATTTTTAGAGAACAGGGAATGGTTATTGTTATTTTGATGTTGATGTCATTTTACTTGAGGATGTTTTGCCGAGGATGTAGTTAACACTATGAATACCATTGTAATGTTGTGAGCGAGAGTTGTTGTATTTTGTACTTGATATTGGAATTCTAGGGATAACGCTGTTCATTTTTTGCTATTGCAATTTTGTGATGTCATTTTGGAGTGTGACATCACTACTGTGAGTGATGTCAACGAAAGGGGGGAGGAATGTTGTGAGCGAGAGTTGTTGTGAATGTTGGGTAGGGGGAGTTGTGGATCGTGAGTGTTTTGTGAGTTGTTGGTCGAGAGGTCAGAGCGTGAAGTTAGTCCGTGGTGTGGCACGTTTGCGTAGGCTGAGTTGTTGTGTTGTTATATAGGGGATGTGTGTTGGCTAGAGTTCAGAGGTAGTAAGAGTCCGAGTCAGTGAGAGACAGGGAGAGTGTTAGACAGTCAGAGGTAGTTAGAGAGTTAGTATTATCGCTGTTGAACGTCGTCACTGTGAATTGCTATTGGATCCTGTAAATAAAGAACTGTTGTATTTCCATGCTGGAGTTGTGATCTATATTTATAGATATTAAGACAGTGTTGTAAACCCCTAGACAACGTGG
>CAXITT010000890.1:191338-266218 GCA_964033795.1 Lymnaea stagnalis | reverse complement strand
ATGCCAGGTTCTTTAGCTTCGGGTTATATGAACCCTACTAGTCCGGTGCGCCACGAAAAGGCAGAACCTTTGCACCGGGCAACCTAAACCAGTTACAGAGCAATCCATAATGGTCTAGATTTAATTCAGATCAAACTTATAAAATTTATCGTTTATATATTTTTTATTTTTTTTTTATATTTTACTAGATTTAATACATTTTTTTGTTTGTTTTAAATTGAATCTCTATTTTTTTCAAATTTAACTTAAGTTTTTTTAAATAAAATTTTGACATAGTGTCTTACGATTTTTTTCCGGATATTGTTTGGGGATAAGTTTGATCTGAATTATGGGGCGCCCCAAAAGTAAAAATCAGCAGCCGCCCTCGCAGTAAAGGATCATGGGGTCGGACACGTTGGGGCAATTCATCTGTTTCGTGAGGTCTTACATAACGCGTAGGTGCGGACGTACAAGAAGTTATGCTGTCGTCTTTTTTTTTAAGACGGACCAAAGCCTGGGTTCTGTATGGCCGAATGGTCTAAACCGAGCAAATCTCAAAACTGGTGGTCGGGTGTTCAATTCCAGCCAAAGCCGCGTCAAGCATCCGACAAAAATATGGCTAACTTTCAATTCAAACCAGCAGCCAGATAATTAATTAAAATGAAAGATAATTTATTTTTTCTCATTGTAATATTAAAAAGACAAGAAAAGAAAAGGCCAAAGCAAAGTTAGGTATGATTGTGAATGTAACATCTTTAGATTTGTTCTTTGCTTACGGCCATTTGACTTTTTATGTTGTCAAAACAAGGAGAAATGTATCTACTTCCTTCCGGTTAATATCATTTCCTATTTGTTTCGACATTTTTTATAAGTGTGGAATCGTTTGAAAAATAAGCAATTGCCACGCCTGTATAATAAAACCTACTGTTGCTAGACCACGTAGGTAGTCAAGTTCGCATGCAAGCTTTTATTGCAAAATAAATTATTGATGCTGAAACATCGGACGATAACCATATTAATCGTTTTTGAATCTGATTCCTGTGTCAGTGATGATGTTTGGGAGAGGTATGCCCAGCACAGTGACTGTGAACCAGGAAAAAAATCCCCATAATTGGCACTCTACAAACATAAGTGGCTAACAACCCACATAAAACTTCTAAAAAAATGCAGTTTACAAAAAAAAGCAGATTGCGTCTTTGCCGTTCCCACTATAACATATTAAAATGCAGTTTCCAAAAAAAATTAGAAAAATTATATAAATGTTTAACCTGGAAAGACAAACACACGAAACAACATAAGATATCTGGTTTTTAAACATAGGAAAGTTCGTATACACAATGTCCCCAAAATTGTGAACAAAAATGTTTCTTTAAAATTCAAAAAATGCTATCCATTATATATTTGTATCTTGAACCACAAATCAGTATTGATCATATATTGATGAGTGTTCAGAGAGAACACACACATTAAAAAAATTGTGTTTAAACACTGAGGTCGGTTACCCATATTCCTGTCAAAAGTAAATAAAAACTGAAAATTGTAATGGAACTTGCCAGCAAGGTAGATTTATTTAAAATTTAAATTTATTCAAAGTAGGACTTTTTCAAATGAACTCAAGGCCAAGTGGGAATAGTTCAATTGATTTAAATGCAAGGAAGAAATGGTTCAACTAAATTCAATTCAACAAACTAATAGTTCAAATTAATTAAATTCAACATAGAAATAGTTCAAATAAACTCAATGCCATGTGGCCATAGTTCAAATGAATTTAATGCAACTCAGAAATAGTTAAATGAACTAAAAGCCAGGTGGGAATAGTTTGAATTAAGTTAATGCAAGGTTGAAATAGTTGAAATGTTTTCAAAGCAAAGTAGGAATAGTTCAAATAAATTAAATGCAAAAGAGGAATAGTTCAAATAAAATTAAAGCTATATTAAAAATCAAACCTTTGGGAAATAAAGGTATTTTTAAATATGTAAAACAATTTTTGCTAAACAATTTGTAACAACAAATGTTTCTTTCTATCAGAACAAACTACTGCCACCCTGTGTAAGGAGAAGGGTTTTTCCCAGACTTGCTCAGTGAAGCGTTTACTCCATGCTTGCTCAGTTTGAAATTGCTCTGCTTTATGTAACTGCAAAACTGGATACACTCTGAGTGAAGACACAAATGTATAGGTGAGAAATTCATTTTTTAATTTTTTTTTTTTTATTTTGGGGGAAAAGCGAAATTTCCCAGTTAAATTTTATCATGTATTTTAATTAAGATGTTTTTTATTAATAAATTTTATGTACAGTTTTATCCTCAATTTAACTTGTTCATTAAAATATCACTGAATGCGTGAATGTGCAGTGTTATCCTACATTTAACCTGTTCGTTTAGATATCACTGAAGACATCAACTGTGATTTATTAGTTGAAGACTGTGTCAACACATAGGCAGCTGTTCTTGACTTGGTAGGAAATGATAGACCAGCAATAAAAATAACATGTGTGAGGGTATGTCTGATAGATATATTTGAGTTCACTTTTGTTTATTTTTTTTTTTAAATCTGGAGTTTTGTGTTCCTTAATAATTAAATAACATATAATTTAATAAAATCCATTTAAACATATCAATTATGCTCATCGCGATTTTCTAGAAAGATATAACCTTGTAGCTATAATGGCCATAAGAGATGAGTATTAAATTATTAAATGTTAACATTTCTTTGTGTCTCAGATTTCAATGAATGTACAACAAAAACCCACAACTGTGAGAATATATGTGAGAACACAATTGGAAACTTCAACTGCAAGTGTAACTATTGGTGCACATTGGGGACTGACAGGAAACTTCAACTGCAAGTATAACTATTGATACACTCTGGGGACTGACTGAAAAAGTTGTGTTAAAAGTAAGAATTAAGAAATAAACAGATATGAAGGAATTGAATTAATATCAATCTGTACCACATGCAGTGTTGTAGCTTAGACTAGTGCCACCAGCTTGGGCCAAGATTTTCTCTACGGCTTATCTGCAAGAAAAAAAAATTATATATGCATTTGGATGAAAATGCCACCCCTCCATATACGAGAAAATTTACTCCCTGGAGGAGACACATACTTTTTGCCTGCCACCCTCCTTCCTAAACCATTGGCCACAGGAAATGTAATTATAATGTTTGAAAAGGGCTTTAAAGAAGTCATCTCTTTCTGTAATCCATTTAATGAATATAAGGCTGAAATTAGCAAAGCTTTGGTAAAATTTATAAAAAGTAACAACTGTTGAAAAGGTTTATAGCGTATTTAACACAGATGAATATGAGTGACAATTTTTTTAAAACTGAATTTACAGGGACATTGTGTGTGATCCCAGATTTGACGACATCTGTACTTGTGTACAGGGTACTAACACTGAATATTTTATAGCGTATTTAACACAGATGAATATGAGTGACAATTTTTTTAAAACTGAATTTACAGGGACATTGTGTGTGATCCCAGATTTGACGACATCTGTACTTGTGTACAGGGTACTAACACTGAATATTGTTTGTGTAAAAGTGGATACAGTCTTCAAGGAATTTGTTTGAGCCAAGGTGAGGTGTGAGCTCAGAAGTCAATATTTATTTATGTATTTTGTATGTTTTTTTGACACGAACATACCAGAATTTTCTGTCTTGATTAATTTTTTTTTTTTTTAATTTCTATGTGAAATAAAAAAATAAAATAAAATCTCTTAATTTGTTTATGTAATAGACCAAGTTTGATGTAAATCTAAACGTGACTCAAGTCACGATGGCGTAGTAATTTAATTATAACTTTGTAGTCATTTGTGAATCATGAGAAAAAGTGGGAACTATATTTTTCTAGTGCGGAGGTAGACCTCACGCGTTGGTAGATTGAGGCAGTGTACCATTTTATCTGACAGGGAGCAGACATCTTTTTATTCTCTCTTATATGGTTTAATAAAGTAGGGTAGTTTAGAGATTCAATTGTGATGTGGAATATTATATAAGTGTGTGATTGTTGCATCCCAGATTCATTATTGCAGGACATCCTTGGAGCAAGGCTTATTATTGATGTGTTTATCAAATCTAATAAAGTACTATGTAATGTATTCGTTGGACAATATTATTACTTATTGATTGAGAGAGATTGATCATAATTCAAGTTATAGCGGCAGGCCATTCACAAAATAGCAATAGTTAACCATGTTACATCTTCAAAAGATTAGCATGTGTTACAATCTATAAATTAATGTTTTTGTTTGTAATATATATTATTTTAAAATATTTTTAAAAATTTAAATAACTTAAGTTGCAAAAAAAATGTATCCATCCTTCTATTTTAACAGATATCAATGAATAAACATTTGATCAACTGAACCTGTGTGACCTGCTCTATGCAGCTTGTGGTCAAAGTAAAAGGGATTCAATTGTAGCAATGACTGTGCCTGTGGTACTGGTGCTGTCATATGTGACCCTGTGAGATGATTCCTCTGTAAACTAGGATTTACTGGTAAGTTTAACAGTTTGAATATTGTTTTTCATGTTTTCAGGTCATATTTTTACTTATTCACATGAAAAATTTGTTTAAATTGACAAAATTTTGAATACCGTTGGTGACTATATTTCCATGTTCTTTGTAACCATAGTAGCACACTGTGACAGAGATGTAGATCAGTGTATTACTGGACTTCTGATCTGTCAGGCTGGGAAAACATGTGTGTCAACAGTTTTGGCAGTGCCAGTTGTCAATGTTTAGAATGATACAGTGTAGAAAATGGACAATGTCAAGGTAAATTATTTTGTCAGGTTAATCTTTTTTATTTCAAACTAGTGCCTGCTAAAAACATAAAATGTTTTGTTCACCAACTTATAAAAAAAAAAGATTTACTCAGGATAATTGTTGGTCCTATTTCTTCTGGACATTTTTGTCCTTTAGATCGGACATTATATTTACAATGTGTACCATTAATTAGAAAATAGTTAAAGACATCCACGTTTAGATTATGTGAGTTTAAATTTTAATTTAACATTAAGCTCAACCTCTAAACATTAAATTAAAACTCAGAAACGAATATTTATTATATATATCAGGATAAATTTTGTTAAAATTGTTATTATGAAAATCAATTGTCCATGTTGGAGAGGGTACATACAATTTTTTCGCTTTTTTATGGAATACAATTGGGGTTATACTAAATCTATACATTTTAATTTTACATGTTAATAATATGTCTTGTTATATATTAATTCAAATACCAATATAGTTGACTGTCAACTGTTATTCCAGACATCAATGAATGTTCCAGCTATCTGACCAATGATTGTGACCAAGTGTGTGGCAACTTTATGTGTAGCTTTATGTGTAGTTTCTCCTGTTCATGTCACCCTGGATACAAGTATTTTAACAGATCATTTACAGATAAGACTGGTTGACTGATGTCAGGCTAACAAACTAATATTAGCGAGAGGAATTTCCTCTGTCTATCAAATCCTCAAATGTAAAATTGTGTACTAACTTATTAATAAATTCTTGCAAAATATAATAAAATATACTATTTTTTTGGTTCTGCACTTAATCTTATGTTATATCAATGGAAATTTTAGCATTTATATAGCAATATACCTTATAAAGTAGTTAATACATATTCAGAGAGATGAGAATTGAGATGGGATTTGTTCATTTTTTTTTTATTTTGTTATTTTTTATTTTTTTTTAATTATTACAACATGAGTAAGTGAAAATAACATTCTTCATAGATTTGTTAAATCTTTTCTTCTGATTCATATATTTAATACTGTGTGTAAAAAAGAAATTATTATAAAGTAATTCACCTAATTCCTTTCTCATTGACTGATGTGGATGTACTAAACCCTTGTTCCTACAAGTACACTGTAGTCAATGGCAGTCCAATTAGCATCTGTCCCAAAGGGAAACTACTGGATGCTTATAATAAATCCTTATGTATGGCGAGTCTTGTAAAAAAAAGACAATATTAAAAGGTGCCGTTTTATTTTTAAAAGTAACGTTGTTGGAATTTTTTTTGTTTTGTTTCAAAAGATTTTGTTTTAAATGGGTGTATACTTCAAATTATATTTTAATGTCCTTGATGCATTGCACAATTGGAATTCTGTCATCTGTTTGATTTCTCTGATTATGGTGCTAATCTCTATGCTTATGGTGTTGATCTCTACGATTATGATGTTGAATTCTATTCTAATGATGCTAATCCTTTATGCAAATGATGTTGATGTTATTGCTCATAATTCAAGTCTATATGCATATGATGTTGATCTATATGATTATGGTATTGGCCTCTATGATTGTGATGTTTATTTCTATTCTTATGATTCTAATGTCTATGCTTATGAAATTGATCTATAAGCTTATGGTGTTGATGTCTATGCTTATGATAATACTCTATAGACTTTTGATGATAATCTCTATGTTATGGTGTTGATCACTATACGTATGATATTAATCACTATTTTATGCTTTAAGTCTATTTGATTTTTATGTTGATTCCTATGATTATGATGTTAATTTCTTTGCTCATGAAATTAATCTATATGCTTATCAAGATGATTTATATGCTTATGGTGTTAATCTATATGCTTGTGGTGTTAATTGTCACGGTCAGATCCTGTGAGTTTTCTCTATCAGCTTATGTATGATGTTAATTTTACCAATCGTGGGTGAGTTGTTTTTTTTCCCAGCTTGCCCCACGAGTTTTATTTTTCTCGGTCAGGTTGACCATTGCGCTGTGTCGGGAGGAAGCACGTGATCAGAGGAGTGTGTAAAAAGGGGGAGATGAATTTCGGGGAGTAAACACTGGCGATTGCTGGGGATCTGGTGTATGATTTCTGTCTTGTGAAGGCAGTGAGTTTTTCTACGGATGGAAGAAGACTTGAGTAACTTTGTTTTGTATGGTATGTGGAGTTTTTCTACGGATGGAAGAAGACTTGAGTAACTATGTTTTGTATGGTATGTGGAGTTTTTCTACGGATGGAAGATGACTTGAGTAACTTTGTTTTGTATGGTATGTGGAGTTTTTCTACGGATGGAAGAAGACTTGAGTAACTTTGTTTTGTATGATATGTGGAGTTTGGTTTCTAGACACGTTTTATTCTGAACACCAGAGCATTTTTCTTATAAAGTTTTCCATTGTGAGGCACACTTAGCCAATAAATAAGAAAAATCTGAATCTCAGCATCGATTGTTTGATACTTGGAACAAGAGTCAGCTCTGTTGGAGCTAGAAATAAAGAGGTTATAGACCCTTGAAAATTCTTCGTGGCGAGTACGCAGCGGACCGACCTTTAGACAACTTACGTCATGTTACAATAATCTATATTTGATGGTGTTTATCTCTATGCTCATGGTGTTGACCTCTATGTTTGTGGTGTTGATTTCTATGCTTATGATATTAATGTCTATGTTTATGGTGTTGTTCTCTTTTCTTATGTTGTTGATTTCTTTGATATGGTATTAATATATATGTTTTTTTTTAAGTTCATCTCTATGCTTATGGTGTTCACCTCTATGCTTATGGTGTTCACCTCTATGCTTATGGTGTTCATGCTTTTCGTTAAAACAAGTTTATTGGGCCATATACACATGAAAATACTTTTCATTTAGTGACATATGTATATGGTATGTATAGTTGATATGCATCATGTGTAGTTAATATATGTCATTATGTAGTTGATATATGTATCAGGTGTAGTTTATATTATAAGTTATGTATATTTGTATATGTTATATAAAGTTGATATAATCCACGCATGGTTGATATATGTCATTTGTAGTTGACATATTATATGTGAAGTTGATATTTGTCACGTATAATTGATACATGTCATGATTATTTATGTCAACTTAATCATGGAAACTGGAGTAACTTAAAATTAATGCTTTCTAATTTCTATGAAAGTTTACCCACACCAACACACACTTTCTGAACTTCAGACAACCTACTTTAACTTTTAAGGGATAAACATAAACTGGGAAGGCTCCAGCTGAGCAGAAATTAGTAATTTGTTATTAGTATTCCATTCACAACTTTCAGCCTTGGAAGGATTTTTTGTTCATACAGATTAAAATTTTGCTAAGTCATTGCCATAATACCTTTAAGAAGAAGTATCTCCTTTATTTTCATATATCCAAAAGATTTGTAATTAAATATTTCAGACTGTCATGGTTCTTATGGATTATACTGCAGTATGAAATGGTCCTGTAATGCAACAAACACCAATTCTTGTGACAAGGTTTTTCTCATCTAATCAGTATGAGAAAAAGCTTGTTATTATTTCGCTATTTAAAAACAGTAAAAGAACAATGAACATTATAGAAAATATCTTATATTATTGCTTTTTCTGTGACTGCAAATAAAAACAAATTCAATTCAATTATGTTTTTTTTTTATTTTAATTTACATTTGTGAGAATTTAAACGATTTCATGAAAATGAAATAGGTTATTTCATTGTTCTTTTAAAATTGTATTAATTGTGCTTGCTATTTTTTTTTTCAAATATGAAATCTGAATATTGTAAGCATGCTGTTTGACAAATGATATGCATCATACTGTATTTCACATACTGAATTTCATATTTTTTTTATTTCAATTGTTTATTTATGTACTGGTGAACGTATCTGTCAACCGAGTTGGCTCTCAGTCACATGTGATTAAGATAATGATGAGTGCAAAGTAACGTCCCTTCCATGAGTTAAAGTTTAGCGTACCTTGTTCTAATTTTTCATTTACACAACTAGAATGAAGTCCCATAAATTATTATCTTTTACATTAAGAGAGCGTTGTCTCTTACTTCTATCTCTCTTTGATTGGTAACACCCGGGTACTTTACGGGGGAAACTGGCTCAAGTCTATGGCCGTACAGTTCGTATTTGTAGTGTAGAGGAGTAAAACTTCTAGAAACTGATATTTTCTGGCATTTGGCAGGGTGAAATTCCATGTCCCAGCTTATCTTTAACTCAGCTAACAGATTGAGATCCTGTTGTAGCTGGTCCTGGTCAGATTTGTTGGCGATTGTCCTATACACCGCTGTGTCATCTGCGAACAGTCTTGCTTAGGATGTGAGTTTCTCGGGTAGGTCATTAATGTATGCTAGGAATAAAAGGGGCCTAGCCCTGATCCCTGGGGGACCCCTGGCGTCACATCGGCAAAGGAGGAGCTTGTACCGTCCACCACTATTGCTTGACATCGGGGGCTGAGGAAGCTAGAGATCCATGTTTTAGTTGTGTCTTGGATCCCATTTCTCTGGAGTTTGTGTAGAAGCAAATTATGATTCACGCAGTCAAATGCCTTTGCGGAGTCCATCACGCCAGTCTGCTTGCGGTTCTCCAGATTGGTCATCAAGTCTTCCACAAATTCAAGGAGCTGGGTCTCACACGATCTATTGACTCGGTAGCCATGTTGACTACATATCAGTCTGTCTGTCTGTTAGTCTTTCCATATCAATATCTATATCTCTACCCGGCTCTCTCTATCTCTACCTCTTCCTGAATATGTATATATGTATCACTATATCTCTCTTTCTAGATTCATATCTCTCAATTTCTCTCTCTCTCATTTACATCCTATACCATCCAAGTCGATCTTTCAATGTTATTCACTCTATATGGCATACGTCTTATTATCTCGCTCACTATATCTCTCTTTGTTTTTTTGTTATTTCTTTATGTTTCTTTCTGTCTCTCTTTCTTTCTGTCGCATGCATAATTGGCGGATCACGTTTCATATAATGTGATTACATCGCTAATTTTTATGTTTTGATAAGAGTATTTGATTAGAGGAAATAAGTTTTCAAGCTTTTGGGGAGGAACTATGGCGCCTAGAACCTAAAAAAAAAAACTGCTGTGAGCCCCCTTTTTTTTTTACTCAAGACTATATTCAACACTGTCAAGTCACATTAATTGACTTCATGTATGGGAAACATATATTGAGGAAACAAAGAGTCTTGAGCAAAAGCGAGTGTAAGGGTTCCCTTAGTAAAACATAATTAAAAAATGCAGTGGTGCATATTGTTTTATATTTTAATTCACTGTCTCTTTTAGACTATGTGTAAAAGGGCATTTTGGACTTTCATAATGTTACTATTAGATGTCTCCTGGAGAAACATTATGAATAAAACATCAACATACACCAACAATATGTGGACCACAAAAGAGCTTATGATATACGTCTCATGTATATAACTATGGCTAACTCCAAAAGTAGAAGCAAAGTACAGGGAGAGAAAAGTTCTCAATTAATTAGGACCTGGAATAAGGAGATTCATGTACTCTTTTTAACATCAAAGAGAAAAATGCATTAGAAACATACATGTGAGCACTAGTGAAACCATTACAAACTATTTCGGGAGAGGTGCCGTAGTAAAGAACAACAACAATCAGGCACTTTATAAAGGCAGCCACTCCAGTGCCTGGCATTCAAAGACGATATAGTGCTGCTTAGTAGAAACAGACAATGATATAATTAAAGATTGAAACTTGAATATGTCTCGGTCAAAGCTGGTCTTGAAGTACTTTATAAAGGCAGCCACTCCAGTGCCTGGCATTCAAAGACGATATAGTGCTGCTTAGTAGAAACAGACAATGATATAATTAAAGATTGAAACTTGAATATGTCTCGGTCAAAGCTGGTCTTGAAGTAAATGAAGCAAAGAAAAACTATATGATGATGTCACGAAACACGCACACATATGACACCATCAATACAAACAAACAAACACATCTTTGAGAAAGTTGCTACTTTCAAATATTTAGGGGTTACTATAATTGAGCACAATAAATAATGTCAATGGTGAAAGAAATGATAAAAGTAGCCAATCGTTCCTATGTCAGCATAAAAACGCTACTAGGAACCAAAAACCTCTCTAGGGGAACAAAAAGGCAATAAACACCATTATCATAGACAAGTGGTAACTTACATAATTGAGATTCTTTTGTAGAAGAAATGCAGGGAAGATGGTAAATACATTGGAAAAAAAAATTCTCATGAAATTATATGGCCCGGTGATAGACACTTTTGTTTTGTGAATCCCTACAAACCAAGATATAGATCAATTATACAAAGACCCACCCACAGCTGCAAACAAAAAGATGCACCCACAGTGGCAAACAAAATGATACACCCACAGTCGCAAAGAAAAAGATACACCCACAGTCGCAAACAAAAAGATACACCCACAGTCGCAAACAAAAAGATACACCCCCAGTTGCAAACAAAAAGGTACACCCACAGTCGCCCAAAAAAAAGATACACCCACAGTCGCAAACAAAATGATACACCACACCTGGTATTGAATAACAGTATCCTGATTTGTATAGCATACAATAAAGTATTGTGTAGTTACACTAGACCCTGTGATGACGAGATGACGCCATTGGGAAGTGTAGGACGGAGCCAGGTGAGATTCATACACTCTAGACAACGCTAACATATTCAACCACAAAAAAAAAACAACAACATATATCTTGCCTGCTGTTTATGGAAACACAAAGCATTATTGTGACGTTAATATTTTCGTCATATTTTATAGCCTTAATAAATGATGCTGAGGTCACGATAGACTCTATTAGAGACATAATATTTATTGCAGGTATTATCAAGCATGTGTTCTATGTTATGATTATAGTATAAAAGCAAAGGGCGCTTAAGTGCTTATTTTTCATGCATTTTGCCCCACCCCATCACTCCGGTCCAATTTTTCTAAACCATAATACTTTTAAAAAACAATATACAGAAATGTAGATTACTTTTAACTCGAAATTGTAAATGCCCAAGTATTAATTAGATGTTTATTTTTTAATGTTCGCAATAATCTTATGTTTTAAAAAGAATGTAAATAATAATGGTTTTCCCATCATTGTTTGCGGAATGGATGCATAAACGAATTTTAAAATATATAAATATTTTGGTTTCGGTTTCGATTTCGTTTGAAAGACACTTTCGGCCTAGTTTCGTTTGCGACCGAAATGAGAAAATCCTATTCGGTCGGTTTCTACCTCAAACGAGATTAGCTTTAAATATATGCACAATTCGATTTAGTTTACGGTATCATTTACTTGTTTATTTTATGTCAATCTAATTGGTTTTTTTAATTCAAATATATTTTCGTTTTATTGCACTCATTTTCCCTACGGGATCATGACTTGCTTCGTGGGACTGTCGGCTCTGTCTTGAAGAGAGATGCCTCCTGAAAGAAACACTGGTATAAAATAACATGATATTATAAATGAGTTTATTTTACACATTACATTTCATGAATTCTTTTACTTCGTGTATCCCGTTTTTTGGGGGAAATCTGACTTCCGCAAATAACACTTAAGTTATTAACTTGTCTCTATTTCTTGTAAAATTTTCATTTGTCCCATCTGTAGGGAAAGTCTCTTGGCCAAAAAGTTCTTGTCTGACTCTATTTGTTCTTATTTCAATATTTTACACACCTTTTCCACAATTTCTTTTTGTTTAAAGAATTTTATATTATTGATATTCAAGGGAAACAATCCACGTTACTTTCTTAATGTATTTATCGATATCTTTAAGTAATTTTATGAGTTATTTTTTATTATTTTTTTCATGCAATTGTTGTTTAATATAATGTTTTACACATATTTTGCAAATATTATCAATATTTTCAAATATTATTAAAATAAATATTTTTTTTTTTATGAAATTTTTGAGATAAAAACTTTAAACTGACAATTTTAACAGAAATACATGTACTATTCTTTATGCTTAACCAATGTTGGCTGGTGTTAGAATGTTTTGATTAGTGGATATGTTCTATTGAGAGCCGTATGCCACTTGAATTCGATCCCTAGATACAGGGATATGAGACAAATGTAAATCAGTTGGTTAGGCTATTATACAAGAACGTTGAAATACATGACAATTTTCGTATACGGAAATTTCGTCAAAAGAAATTTTATCGACGGTAAATTGATCGACGGAAATTTGATCGAACGCAAATTTGATCGACCGGAAGTTTGGTCGAACTGAAATTTGATCGACTTGAAGTTTGGTCGAACGGAAATTTGATCGACCGGAAGGCTTGTCGAACGGAAATTTGATCGACAGGAAGTTTGACCGAACGGAAATTTGATCAAACGAAAGTTTGACCGAACGGAAATTTGATCGAACGCAAGTTTGACCGGACGGAAATTTGATCGAACGGAAGTATCGAACGGAAGTTTGGTCGAACGGAAATTTGATCGAACGGAAGTTTGGTCGAACGGAAATTTGATCGAACGGAACTTTGATCGAACGAAAATTTGGTCGAACTGAACTTAAATCGAACGGAACTTTGGTCCGATTATTTTTTAAATCTAAGAAGTGCCAGGGAGAAATGTGGATAGTGTAATTTGTTCCAATGTTAGTTTGTTCGAGCTAAATTTTGTTGGATTCTTCTTTTTATTTTTCTTGTAAACAAATTTTATGATTAAGACTTGCGAGTAAGAATTATGGAGATCTGTTTCTGTGTTCAAAAGGACGTGTGCACGAAAGGAATTTTGTTTTCAAACAAAAAAATACGAAACAGTAGCTATTTAATCATTGAGTAATTAACGTATCAAGTTAACATTTAAATACCACGACTAAAACGTCTCTTTTAAAATGTATTCTTTCGAACAGTTTTTCTATCTCAATCTTAGTCACGTTTTCATAAAAATTCTTAGAAAATTGGATAACCTTATTTAAATGTGTGATTGCGGGACAACACTGATTTCTAACAACAAAAGTTCTAATTTTGTTCGGTAATTAGTGGCATCAAACCGATGGGTAGTCTTTAAATGACTAGTAGTCAAAATGGAATCCTTGTCAGAGGTTAACATTACAAGCACAAAAAATACAATAAAACATGTAGTTAATGGCTACATCTACATGAAAGAAAAGCAGCGTAAAGATAAAATCTATTTGAAGTGCGAAAACTTCAAAAAACTTTCGTGCCCATGTCGAGTGGTAACTGTTAACAACACTATTATTACCAAACAAAGCAACGAGCCCAGCCATGCAGCCGATAGCTCCAAGGTTGAAGTTAATGTAGTTATGAACCAGATTAAAAGAGACGCTATAAACACATGCGACTCTACCCATTATATTGTATCTAATGCTTCATTAAATCTAACACCAGCAACGAAAGGTCAACTGCCTTCAGTTGAAGATATGAAAAGAAACATAAGAAATCATAGTATAAAAGAGACTCGGGGTCCATCTATTCCTACTCAAAGGAGGGACATTAGATTCCTTAGCGAATATATTTCTACAGAGAATGGCATACCTGAGAGAGTAAGTGATTTCTTGTGTTGTACAGATTTTTGTTTCTGAGCAGTGCTAATGGGGATCAGCTCAGTCTTTTCATCATTTAATTAGAGCTTGTTTATGGTCACCCAGCGCTTAACTGACTCCACTGTCTTCTGTGTCGTACTAAGAAGTTGAGGGAACTGAGAGGGGATCATGGATTGATGAAGTTGTGTATCGGCCGCGAACATGTGATACATTATGTCCCATGCTTGATTAATGCACCCAGTTGTTTGAACGGACAAAGTGAAAAACATCGGGCCTAGGACCGATCATTGAGGTACTCCGAATTCAATTATAGATTGCTGCGAGGTCAAGCCGTTTGAAATAACTGACTGAACCCGATTTTTCATATACGAGTGAAACCATCTCAGGACAGTATCTGTGAGAACGAACTTTTTTGCACTCGCTGGAGCAGTATGAAGTGGTCAACCGTATTGAAAGCTGCCGATAAATCGAGTAAAGACAAAATGGATTCATGGCCCTTATAACAAAGCGACAGAAGGTAATTTACGACGCACAACAGGGCTGTCTCAATTGAGTGATGCGGCCTGTAAGCTGACTGGAAAGGTTCAAACAAGTCACATTGAATGAGGTGATCTAGTAGTTGGCGGAGAACGACTTTTTCTAAGATTTTGGATATACATGGTAGATTTGAGATGGGGCGATAATTGTCCATCACATTTGGGTCAAGATTTACTTTCTTAAACAGTTGTGTCACTATTTCTTCTTTAAAAGTTGATGGAACAATACCAGTTGTCAAAGGACCTATTTATGATACAAGTGATGATGGGGACTATTTCATCCAGACATTCATACAACAGCCTCGTTGGAAGAGGGTCGAGTGAGAACGTATTTCTTGGGGTGTTAGCCAGGATTTTCCTCACATTCGATTCACTGACCTCAACAAATTCACCCACATGAGAGCCGTTGAAGAGTGAGTTTTCTGGAGCAGTATCGATGCAACTGTCAAGTTTCGCCCTGATCTTGTTAACTTTAATAATGAAGTAGTCATTTAGAGCGTCCGGCAGCTCTTCTACAGCATTGTTATTTGGCAGAGATGTAGCCTTGTTTTAACGGTCAGCTGACCCACAATGCGAAATAAGTCCTTGCTTGAGCTGATGCCTGTAATCTGATGACTAACATACTCAGTCCTAGCTGCAAGGACCAACCTCTTGATTCGTTCCCTTTGGTCAACAAAGATTTGTCGGTGCACAGTCAAGCCCATCTTCTGCCATTGGCGTTCTGCACGTCGCTGCTTCTGCTTAGCGTCCTTAATTTCGGGCGTGAGCCATGGGGCGGAAAAGCGGTCCTTAACTCGCCGTGTGGACAGTGGTGCATGTTTGTCTAAAATGACTCGGAGGCCACTGTTGTAGTCTGTAGCAGGATCATCTTCACTGCACTCAAGGGCTGCGACGTCACATCTAAAGGCTGCTAAATCTATCTGTCGGAGGTCTCGGGATGTTACTGATCGCAGATGGCGTCCTGGTTTCCTCAAGTCAAAGTCGAAGGTGACTGGAAAGTGATCAGACATAAGTTTGTCCTCAATAATGAGATTTCGGATTATAGCTGCACGGTCCTCTCTGACAACTAGCCAATCTAGGATGTGACCTCGCTTCTGCGTCGGGACACTGACAAGCTGAGTCATTTCGTGTGTGGATAGTCAAATGACTTTCCCAAATAGATAGCTGTATAAGAATAGACATAATGTAAATGACCTTGTGCTGAATGTCAATCTGAATCAAATGAGGTGATGCTAGTGAAGAATTAGGAAAAATATTAATGTATTTCTAGGTCTCAATATCATCATCATTCCCCTTAGTCCTTGGTCCACTATGGCGACACAAATGAAGAAAAAAAAATATCCTCCTCCATCGTTCTCAATATATAGTTTGTTCCAATGTCAGTCTTCTGTTTCATTTGTTAAGGCACTTTGTCTGTGAAAATATTTTACCTTTTAGTTGCCTTCTATTTACCTTTGACTTTGCATGGAGGTGGGCAATATTAAACCGTCTACCACAAGAAATTGTAAAGAAGCACATTCGGTCTATACCATCCCTGGAGGAAAATTAAAGAGGAATCGAGAAGAAAATAGAGCAAACCGTTGGTTTCTAGTATAGATATTTGTTTAAACTCTGCTTCAGACTGGGAATGCATTAGAGACAACGTCATTTAAGATTACTGTGTTTTTTTTATTTTTCGTTAAAAGACATCAATACTAGACCCCATAGCTAAATGTACGTGAGTCATATTTTTGTCAACATCAATTAAAACTTAAATCTCAGAAAATTCGATTTAACCAAGTATAATGCATACATTTGAACACATTTAAATGTACCGAGGTCTTTAATTAAGTGTAACGCATGCTCTGACATCATTGTAACTCAAGGCGTAAGATCTTATTTCTTAGTGCGTTATGTCAGTAGCATGGTCACTTGTTTTATATTAATGCTTCAGGATGCGGGCTGAGACTTATTCCATTCTTCCACTTACTTATACAGTCACTTATCCAGGCACGCAAAGAAGAATATCGAATTCTGATCAAACTTACAGTACTTTATTATATCAAACTTTACACTGATAATGTTAATAATAATCCTTGCATGAATGTAATCATTTCACACATATATATAATATTCCATCAGTCAGAAAGACACGTCCTCACTCCGCTACAACTCACCTACAACTCCACTACAACTGCCCCTTTTATTACCAGGAAAGCCTGGAAACGACCGCTTTACCAAAAAAACATAATTTACTCTCCAAAAACGTGGAGCTCACATTTGCTTCTCAAAAATACAATTCACTCTCTCTCCTCGTGGAAAATATGGCCAACACAGCTCACTGTTCACTCATGCTACCTCTCTGGTTACTTGTGAAAACATAGTCTGTTACATGCCCCACCCATCTGAAAAAGTTTTGTGCAACAAAATTTTTGGCAAAAAATACATGTTGAAATAATGGTTATGTCTCTTAGAAAATTTCAATACAACATCTATCAATCAAATAAGTGTATAAATATTAACATTTCATCATTATGAACTACAGTACCTTTGACTGTTAACATCACAAATAAGAGTGAATAATTTATTTTGGCAAAAAATGCAAAATCAATAATGATAACCTCTTAAAATTCTTACTGTATAATAATGTGAAGTGACATTGACATCTTAATTAATAATAATCACTGCAAAATGAATGTAACAACCTTAAATCTTGAATTAGAAAATTTACAATTGGTTAAAATCTGATATTCATTGATAAAATTTATATATACAAGTGTATATTCAAAAACTGATTGAATGTATGTGTGTACCTTCATTTAGAATGTTTTACTAATGTGTCTTAATTAATCGTCTTTGTCATTGTCCGTATGCTCATTATGCCTTGAAAGGAAATCAGCTACTGTATTGTCTTTTCCCGTTATTGTCCTTATCTCATACTGATAATCTAATAGAATCAAAGACCATCTGTTTATTTTGTTGTTTGCTATTTTCTTTCTATTTAGTGCCATTAATGGCTTGTGATCAGTTAATAAGATACATTTTCTACCTAACAGATATTTCTGTAATTTTGTATATTTTGCCTACAATTTTCAGGCATTCTATAGAGTACCTAGCCATTCTATATAATGCCGGATTGCACATATTGCCAGTAACATATACATCATATGTAGCGTAGTTATCGGGAATTATATGTTGCGAATCTATAAAAAGCTTGCATCTTGTTTGACCCGTCATGTTTTACCTTTGCTGGCGAATTATATATATATAGATAGATACTTATGTCATGAATATAGTTCCAAGGGAAATAAATTATATATTTTATATTTTTTCTCTAGATATGTTAAAGGATTGTATGACACATAATTATCCTTTTAATATTTGACATGAAAATGTATATCTACAATTAGTCTCTTAAGAAAACAACAAATATTTTGAATTATATGAAATAATTCTACTTTTCTAATGCTCTTTTGATCCGTTCAGGAAACTTTGAATATTAAAATGATAAAATAAATATATGTATTTATTTATAAAGCTTAACTAAAGGTGACGTAGATCCGTGTTTATCGTAAATTGGTAGTACTAAAAAAGCGGAAGTTCAACAAGATGGTGGTATAAAAGAAGCACGCATAAGTATTATATAAGTTTTTGACATATTATGTGATAAAGTAAAAGACTGTTAAATTTAACATTGTATAATTGAAGACTTCGGATATATTAACACATTTGTGACAAGATTTCAAGAGTATAGTAAGTCTTATAAGGATTTCTTGGATTGCTTCTGTACCAAGTTAAAGCGGAAGTGATTTTACAAAGCATACAATTTAAATATTTTAAATTGTGAGCACAATAATTACAGTTCAAGATGCACAAACAAAGGGCATCTGTAAGATGTGTGACACTTGCCAGTGTTCACCACGACAATACACTTGCCCTGACATTGACAGGGAAGGATGCCTTTAGGACAACGCAGTCCGAAATCCTTAACACTCTGTTTGACACCCTGTTTGACACGTATCATATTGGAAACAGAGACATTGTTGCATTTTACCAGCTTGAAGGACCTTTAAAGTGGTATATGAAGCTCGGGGAGAAAGCCGAAAAACAACTTTATGACAACATACATTTAAATAATTTAAAAATCAACAAAGACAAAATGCTCACCATTGAGCACGTTGGCCAAGATAGGGCCAAATTATTTTTACGATGGGTACCACCTACCCTGCCAAAGGAAGGGGTAGAGGAGATGGTAAAATTTTTATCTGAAGAGAAAGTCGAGGTGTTTCAACATAAAGAATGGGCCGACCGATGGACTGTTGTCTATAGACCCAAAAAAAACGTTATTGTGCCACATTATTTACTTTTAGAGTGTGGTATGATTAAATACTCCAAAATCTTGGTTCTGGTACCAGGAAGAAAACAAGCATGCTTTCATTGTGCCTCTTTGGACCAATGGACCAGCAAATGCAGATATATTTGAAAAGATAAGCCTTTACAGGAACATGACATAACAGACTCACCAGGCCGATTAATATTCGATGAAGGTAATACAGACGGGTTGACCCCTGGTAACTTACAAAACGTGGTCGCCGAAGTAGAGAGCCTTACAACCGAGGCAGACATCATGACCGAGGGAGAGAAAACAACAACCACAGCAGCCGTGGAAGGAGAGAAAAATGAAGGAAATGAATGGCAGACAATCGAGCCTAAGAAAAAGAAAACAGTAAATAAAAGCGAAAATTCCGATGCGGATGCATTGACAAAGGGAACAGCATCGCCGTCTTTGACAAAATCTCCAACACAAATAAGAAACCCGGCCCGAGGCTTCGCAACGTCTCCTAATACAACGTCTCCTACAAGACGTGGAACCAAAAAGCGACCTAGTGACGGGCAAAACACCGGGGAGAAGAAGAAAGTGTTCAAATGTAACCTTTTTACCCGAGGACGTTCCAGATTTCACTGAAGACAACACGTCTTCTGAAGAAGAATATAGAAATATTTCGGCATTTTAAAAAAAAAAAAAAACATGACAATTTTATTTTAAAAGATTTTAAACAGAAATTTACAAAGTTAAATTTCATTAACATCAATACACCACTAACAATGATGGGGACAACACAACTAATACTTTTCTCATTAAACATAAGAAGTTGCAGAAAAAAAGAACAACACATAATTAATATTGTCAAAAAACACATATGCGATTTTATTTTTTTACAAGAGACAAATATAAACACAGACGATGACGCACAAAGATATACAAAATCTTTAGGCATGAAAAACAGTCATTTCAGTTTAGGCAGACATTGTAAAGGGGTAGGAATAGTACAGACATCAGATAGATGGGAGATAACGCACAAAGACAGGGATAGCGAAGGGAGAACGGTCATACTCAACATTACAGACAAAAGAGACACATACACACTGGTCAATATATATGCCCCTTCACAGCACACAGAAAAACCATTATTTTACAACACACTAGTACAAACACTAAGATACTCACACAAAAGGGGAAAGATCATTTTGGGAGGGGATTTCAACTATATAACCAGCAGTTTAGATACAACAAACCCAAAAAGAAAAGATACAATTTTAGAAGAAACAACAGGCACAGAAATAATACAATACATAACAGAGACATAATATAACATGGTTGACGCATACAGAACACTACACAGGGAAGGGAAAGAAACAACATTTACATGCAATACTTTCAACACCAAGTCAAGAATTGATAGGTTCTATATACCAATAGTAGATACAATAAATGAAGCAAAACACATTCCAGAAACACTAGACTTTACAGATCACAAAGGAGTGACAATTAAAATAAATACAACCAGATCAAACATCATAAAAAATCCCCACATTGGAAATTTAACAATTCACTTTTAAAAAACAATCAGTACACAGATCTCATTAATAACGTAATAAAACAATATAGCACACTACCCAAAACAGACATAGGACAACACTGGGAACTTTTAAAATCCACCAACATATCACACAAAACTTTGCAACAAGCTTACACAGACAACTCAGAGAAAGAGAAAAAGAATTAGAAATACTCATACCATCAGAGAAAGCAACAAACCCTTTCAGCCCCAAAATACAAGCATTTGAAGAATAACTAGAAAAAATTAAACAAAATAAATAGAATGGGGCACATGTTAGGAGTAGAACTTTCACTAACAACCAAAAGGCACCTACAAAGATCTTTCTAACAATAGAACAAAACATACAAAAAAGTAGACAGATAGGACAGATCGTTGACACAATTGGGGAAACACACACTGAGACGCCAAATATCGTAAGCACATTTGAAAAATACTACACACAACTTTTTGGAACAGAGAAAATTGAATCAGATATACAAGATAAGTACACAATATTTACACAAAAGCTAAATAAAATTCAAACACAAGAAATGGACAAAACTATTACATTAGCAGACATTAAAACATCCCTGTCCAGCATGAACAAAAATAAAACACCAGGGCCAGATGGCCTTACAACAGAATTCTACCTTTTCTTTTTCACAGAACTTGGACCAATTTTACATGCCACACTAGAAGAAGCTTACATCAACAATGAGTTACCACATTCAATGAATACTTCATACGTAACGCTTTTACCAAAAAAAGATACAGACCGAACACAACTTAAAAATTACAGACCCATATCTTTACTTAACACAGACTATAAAATTCTCACAAAAACTCTAGCAAATAAATTAAAACCACATTTAAATACTTTAATACATATAAACCAACAATGCGGCATCAAAGGTAGGGACATCCAGAACCACAATCATTTCATTAGAGACCTTATTCAATATTCAAATGACAAAAACATCCAAACTTGCATATTATCTCTAGACCAAGAAAAAGCCTTTGACAGGGTAGACCATAAATACCTACATACAATATTACAACACAACAAACTAGGAGATTATTTTTGTAATTGGGTAAAAATTTTATACAAGTCCCCCATTAGTAATCTTATGATTAACAAAACACTTTCTAAAGACATTAAAATTGGCAGGTCAGTTAGACAAGGGTGTCCCCTTTCCCCTTACCTTTATATCCTATCCTTTGAACCTTTGTTAGAGAGCATTAGAAGGGAGGAGAGTATTAAAGGAGTAAGGATCCCTGGAGGTAATGAAACAAAAGTCATTGCATATGCAGATGACACAATTTTTTTCCCTATTGATAATAAGTCTATTTCAAAAATAATATCAATAGTTCAAGAATTTGGAAGAGGTAGTGGGTCTAAAATAAACGTAACTAAATCTGAAATTATGGGGATAGGTAAGTGGAAAGATAGACTATATTTCCCTTTAGAAATCGAAAGGAAAGATAGTCTTAGTGTATATGGCATTTATTTTTCAAACAAACAGACTCAAACTAACACAGAAACATAGCAAAACATTGAAAAATCAATAAAAAACATAATTGACAGACATAAATACACAGCGCACTCAATTTTTGGCCGGAGCACAATCATAAACACATATGTAATTCCTAAAACAATATACACAGGGAACATATGGGGACCTCCACCAACCATTTTAAGACAAATCAACTTACACATCAGAAATTACATATTTCAAGGAACAATACCAAACATTAAGAATACAACTTTAATCCAATCTAAACAAGAAGGGGGGGGATTAATTTACAAGACATACAAACAAAACTGAAAGCACTTAGAATTAAATTTATAGGACAAGCCATTATAAAGAAGGAGGAAAATTTATTTACACATTATTACATGGGGATAAGGCTAGGACAGTTACTAAAAATTGATAACAACACACCCCATTACATGGGAAGAAAACAATCTGATTTTCATATGGCATTCATTCAAGCATTAAAAGGCAACGAAACACTTATACACAAGACAACTAAAGAAATTTACACACATTTAATAAAGAAACAAGCAACACTACTCTACAATAGGATAAAATGGACACATGGTTATGGAACAATAAACACTAAGAATACATTTAAAAATACACATATTAAATAAATCGAAAATAAAGACAAAGAAATAACATAATATAGACTCATATACAACATGACACCAGTATCATCAAGACCATATAAGGAAATTGTTAGGCACATGGAATGTCCACTCTGCAGGTCAGGGGCTGATGAGACCAAACAACATTTATATTTGACATGCAACACAATATTGCAGACTAAATCTACACTTAAACAAATCATACAAGCAAGTACAGTTCACCCAGTAGATATAGACAGAGCTATAACTCTAAACACAATACCAGCATCAATAAACAAGAAACGAAACACAATAAGTCTGATATTACTTTCACAATACAGAAAACATGTATGGCACAACAGACTTAAGGCTTTTTTCCACAAACATAATTACACAGACATTACATTAGAAACATTTTTTAGATTTAAAATACAAAACATAATTCAAAACATATGTAAAAAATATTATGACAAATAATACGTTCATAGTGTATCATTCCAACTCATTTAGACATCATGTTAAAAAATTAGTAATTTACACAAATGTTTAATTTAGTACACTCTAATATAATTTTAACATTTTGTTTAGTTCAAACTTCAGAAAATTTGCCTGTCATTATTTTAGTTTTGCTCTGTATATGTATATATGTATTGACTTATTTTGAATTTTAAAAAAAGGATACAACGCCAAGATAGCCTACCTCTCTCACACACACCCCTTCAAGCAACTACTCTGTCACCGAATCTCCCACAACACATATCGTTTGCTGATGTGCGACCTCAAAAATCGATCAGTAATCAATTAGAAATATTTTAACTCTTTGAAATATGCCCACCTGAGAGGGAGTGCCCGTGAACTGAGGCGTAGCTAAAGTGTGATGCGGATGAAAGATATCTCAATGCACCATACTAGCTGGGTCACCAAAATGTGGTGTGCTGGTATTTAATGG
Source organism: Lymnaea stagnalis (assembly GCA_964033795.1). Lineage (NCBI taxonomy): Eukaryota > Metazoa > Mollusca > Gastropoda > Lymnaeidae > Lymnaea > Lymnaea stagnalis. Next base: position 242,467 of record CAXITT010000890.1, on the reverse strand, counting down.
ATGCAAAAAAGATGTTTTTTTAGAGCTTAGCCCACTCTAGAAACAATAAATAAAATTAAAATTCCCTCATCACTTCTAATTCTTTCATTGACAAATATAGCATAAAGAGTCCATTAAATCACGTATATTTCTTTACACAATCAAATCAGTATAACACTTTAAATAAAAGACTTCTCATTCTTGACTCAATCAACATAGTACATTTATTATACATCAGTTTTTTAGATCATGTACATTTCAGATGATATGTTACGAACTAATCTTAATATAATTTTATTGCAAGGACATATACTAAAAAGTCTCTTTCACAAGACTAATTTAAATTAGAACTTAATTCATGACAACACATTTATGAGTGTTCAAGGTGACCAAAGAAAGACTAATGATGTTTGTCGAGTATGAGCGTTCATTAGGAATTGTTGCGACTTAATATTATGTTCATTAGTTATTGAACGCTTTTCCCGCGCTTGAATATTATAGTTAGTGAACGCTCTTCCCGCCATTGTCTTTATGACGTATTTTTATGCTGAGTCGTGACGTATTGTCTATGCAGTATTGTGACGTATGTTTTAGTCGTGCGGCAGTCTTGAGTGGAACCTTGGAGTGATAGGATGTTCATTATATTTACTTAGATTTTAAAGTTATAGTTATTATGAAAAGGAGTTGAGTTTGTTAATTGATAGTGAGAATAGTACGACTCTTCAACGTATGAAAGAACTGACGAATGTAATCAATCCAAGAAGACGGTGTAGGAGTTGACATGGGGGCTTCTCATCCGGGATTGGTGAAGCTCGTTATTTTCATACTTGAGGTAAAGTACAAGAACATTCTTATTATTCAACTTTAGTGAAGTTACAACCATCGTCGCATGTTCCCGTATTTCAATGTCCGAGCCCGCTGCCACCGTGTGTCAAGTTTATATGAGTTGCATACGCCAGTAACTCCATCAACCACCTACGTCCTGTTCAGTTCTAGTGAAATAACTACGCCCTGCCCGTTATCAAGTTACTAACCCCGTGCCCAGTTATAGCAAATTAACTACGCCCTGCCCGTTATCAAGTTACCAACCTCGTGTCCAGTTCCAGTGAAATGACTACGTCCTGTCCTGTATGAAGTTACCAATGTCGTGCCCAGTTATGGCAAATTAACTACGCCGTGCCCGTTATCAAGTTACCAACCTCGTGTCCAGTTCCAGTGAAATAACTACGTCCTGCCCTGTATGAAGTTAGCAATGTCGTGTCCAGTTACAGCAAATTAACTACGCCCTGCCCGTTATCAAGTTGCCAACGTCCTGTTCAGTTCCAGTGAAATAATTACGTCCTGCTCTGTATGAAGTTAGCAATGTCGTGTCCAGTTACAGCAAATTAACTACGCCCTGTCCGTTATCAAGTTGTCAACGTCCTGTTCAGTTCCAGTGAATTAACTACGCCCATCGCCGCATCGAGTTATCTACGTCCTGTCGGTAGTGATACCTACTTCGTGTTCAGCTCCAGTGAATTAACTACGCCCCTCCACGTATCGAGTTATCTACGTTCCTTCGGTAGTGAGCTACCAACTTCGTGTTCAGTTCCAGTGAAATACCCAGCCCTGACCTTCGTCAAGTCGCCAACGTCCAGTTGAGTTCCAGTGAATTAACTACGCATTTCCCTGTATCGAGTTATCTACGTCCTGTCGGTAGTGAGCTACCAACTTCGTGTCCAGTGAGCTGTGAAGTCCTGTGGCCTGTCCGGTCACTCAGTTTAACAACGCCCTGTCCTGTTGCAACGAGCCACCAACGTCCCACCCCGCATCAAGCTTCCTATGCCCGATCCTGTATTGGTGAGTTACCCACGAACTGTCCAGTGTCGGCGATTCGCCTACATTCTGTCCAGTGAGCTGCCGATGTCCCGTGACCCGTCCCGGTCACCCACACCTCAATGACTGTGTCCCAAGATCGCCATATAGGACAATTGAAGTTTGTGAGAGAACTATTGACAGTAAAGAACCATTGACACTTAATTAAGCCCAGTGTGTGTTTTGAATAATATTTAAATTCTATAGGACTTTCCACGAACCAGGCAAGTTGGATTTTTATTGTTTAAAACATTTTTGGCATTAATTTTCTTATGACTGATGTATTAACATTTTTTTTACCTGGGTAGAATTTAGATTTTTGCTAGAGTTAGTAGACAGCGATTGGTCCTTAAAACTTAATTATTGTTTACTGTATGATCACCCTTAATTTGCATTGCTATGGCTGGATATGTCAGTAGGAAATGGAGTTTAGAAGAAATTAGGCATGTGGGTGTGTTACTTCTTTATACGGGAGAGAACCTAGAGGAGTATATAAGAGTTAAGTTCGAAGAACACGTACGGGAAGAGAGAGAGGATGAACTTAGAGCCAGAGAGGATGAACTTAGAGCCAGAGAGGAAGAACGTATAGATAGAAAGAGAGAGGAAGAACGTATATATAGACAGAGAGAGAATGAACGTATAAATAGACAGAGAGAAGAAGAACTTAGAGCTAGAAAGGAAGAACGTATAGAGAGAGATAAACAGAGACAATTTGAACTGGATAAACTTGATGAAAAAATTAGACTGGCGGAATTAGAGGCAGAACGACGGGAAATTATTTTAAAGAGACAGGCATATTATTATAGCGACAGTGACGATGACGAGAGTCAAGGGGAAGAAATATATTATGGCATTGCCAGCATTCACTGTGAGAATCCCTATAAAAATTTTAATAGAGTTTCTATTAATGTAAGTGAAAACAAATATGTGGATAACGGTGGACATACTCATGATCCTGACCCCAGTGATTTGTTAATTGATCCGTCGGCTAACGTTAAAAGGGACAACGTTGACCGTGCTGACATACCCCCAGTGGCAAAGGGTACAGATATAGCTTTAGATTCATGTCAAAACGAGGTTGAAGTAGTTGGTGTATCCCAGGAAGTCCAATGTAAAGAAGAAAGGGGACGACAATTTAATAAGGTAGAAGTCATTGGAAATGACCTTAGGTGGACGTATGTAGGGGATTGTCCCAGCGCCACAGCATGTAATGAATTGGTTGTTATGGAAACGGGCGGCATTGAAAGCAAAGAGAACCCTGTTCTAATGTCTGAGGACATGATTTTTGTTGTATCTCATGGTGAGCCATCAGATAATGTAAGTCCTGAAGTTGAAGTGTCTGATTTTTTGTGTGAGGTTGATGAGGTGAGTGTAATCCCTGAGGTGGGGGAAGGAGAGAAAATTGTTGTTGATAATTATTGTGATGTAAATGAGTCACTGTGTAATGTGAGCAAAGGTTGCTCAAATGTTGATATTTTTACAGAGATATGTACTGGTAATGAATATGAATTAGTTGATAATGTGAGCCAGGTGTGCTCAGGTTTTGAAGTTACTGCAGAGATCTGCAATGAAAATGTATCACAAGTGGTTGAAGTGTCTGCAGTAGGCCTACTGAAGGTATGCAGTAGGCCTACTACATAATTATTATACGAACCCGTAATTAGTGGCTTACATAATTGGATTATAATTATCGTGATGTGCCGAAAACTGTAATGGCATTTGTATGTTTTTGTTTATTCTATCAACTAAACAAGTTTAACAAATTTAACAACGCGTTATAAAACTACCACGAATCAAACATGTGCAATTTGTGTTCAAATTATATTTCATAATAAAAGCATGACTTTTAAAGTACGGATAGGCGTTAATTATAAAGTATATGATGACGTTTAGCTGTTAAAAATAAACTTTTTTTCATCCTTTCAAATGTACTGGATTCCAAGTTGGTTGAGTTCGATAGAAAACAAAATTTGAAAAAATATTGTTCTATTTTTTTACATAAATTTGGAAATTAATAGGAGCATTCATTTAGTACATGTTTCATCAAATAGTTTTAAGTTAAATGCGTTTGTAATTTATATAAACGATAAAATATGCTTAATTTTAAACATAGTTTCCTACATAATAGATTTTTTGTTTTTTGTTTTTTTGAATACTTAGCCATTTTAATTAAATATGAATTCCGCTGATAGGATATTAAGACACGTTAAAGTCGTACTGGAGCCTTGATGGTCATAATGGAACTCGTTTAGTTTCCAAAATTTATTTTTTTCCCTTTAACTGTTATTTGCCTTGGCCTAAATTACTCCTCGCGGCTTAATAGTTACCAATGTCCATGTTTTCAAAAATAAATAACGAATAAAAAAAGACAAAGGAGGCATCATAATATGGACACAAGCATAACACAAGCACACAAATAAGACAATCATAATATTCTACTTCAACGAATGGGGATCCTCAAACGTGGTGCCTTGGTCGGTCGCCCACTACGCCAACCCCTAGCGCCAGCCCTGGTGGGAGCTTAACCTACCCTCTTGTCCTGAACCTTGGTCTATTTAAACAGTTTAGCTTGAAATTTTGTTTTGAGAGTTCACTATGAGTATGTATGTAATACAAAAATGTAGAGTTAAAACAACTGTTAGAAAGTTGTTAACTGTTCAGTATTCCAAAAGTGATGGTATGGGGTAAAACTTTTAAGTAGATTTATGAGACACAAACAATTTATGTAAATTAAACAATATTCGGTTAGCTTCCAGTTATGGTTACACAAAATACACAAGCTATTTGCTTTACTTACTTACAAAAAAACAAAAAAAAAAACAAAACGTTCTTATGCCTGTTAAACATTAGTTGACAATACTTTAAAAAAAATAGAAAACGAGATGGTACGACTATAAAAAAAAAAAAGGTTTGTTAAAACAAATCAACGCTAGTGGCTATTTTTCTGTGGTCAGCCAACTAGGACATTGACATTTTGTAGGACCTGGATGGGATTATGCTCATAAACAATTGTTTCAAATGATTTAAAACTTTAACTTAAACAAGTATCATCACCTTTAGTTTCATGGCGGGTATCTTTCAATGCTATATATGGCCAACTCACTTCCAATATGAACAGCTATATGTGTCCTGCTCACTTCCCATATGAATAGCTGCAAGTGGTCTACTCACTTACCATATAAGCAGTGCATGGGGCCTACTTACGTGGACAGATGCATGTGTCCTACTCACTTCCCATATAAACAGCTGCATGTGGCCTACTCACTTGGACAGCTTTAATTGGCCTTACTCACGTGTACCACTGTATGTAGCCTACTCACGCGTCAAAAAATCTTCAAATTTAATTGTGTAAGCACCAGAAAAAAATTATGTCTATATAAATATTAATTTACAGAACATAATTAAAACACAAAAAATCGTTTTCTTTGAGAAGCATTGCAATGCATGCTGCATTCTCGCTTGTTAAAATTAAAGGACACCCGTGCAATACGGGTGTGAAAGTGGGTGATGACTTTATTTGCATTATTTTATTAGTTGGGCCTTCTGGCTGTTCATTGTCATTATATCCCTTATGGTAGAGATCGAGTTCAAGTTTAACACTACTTGTAAATATAAATCTAATTAAGAAAACATAAACGAGCAAAACTAACGCTGTTTGAGCTTATTTTATTATATATAAATGTATCTTAATATTAAAATTGTGTAGTTTTGTAAAAAAATATACATATAGTATACAAGTAACATTAATTTTTTTTTTTTAGGTCTTAAAGATTATAGATGTTTAAAATGTGTTTTCTAAATTACTAAAAACATAAAATTAACATCTCTTACAGTATACTCAATTGAATGCATTTTTTTTTAAGCGAAAGTAATTATTTCCCTTGTAAAAAAAATATATGTTTTACACTCTTAAAAAACAACAACTCATACATGCTGAAAAATGATTGATCAAAGTCTTTTTAATTATGTACCAACAAAAAACATTTAACGATGAAAAATTTTTAAATGTTAGTAAACAAAAAAAAAAGATGCATCTTTTACTGAAATAACATATTTACAGTTTGCGTAAATTATAGCTGCTTAGGGTGTGCTATCAAAACTAATAGTTACAACTCATTAAAAATGCCAAATGAATCAATTATAACTCTACATTTGGTTTAATTAAGGTACTCCTCTGTCATTCATCATCATCATCATCATCATCATGTCCCTTTATCCTTGAACCGTTGGGGCGTCACACATGACATGTGAACCCTCCTCCTCCATTCGTCTCTGTCTTCTGCACAAAGCTCAGCATCCCCTTGTTTTAGTCCCTTCCACTCTTTGTTGTTATTTTCCCATCTTTTTTTTTTGTCTTCATCTGCTTCCCCCTCCTCTTGTGGTGCCCTGCATGATTTCTTCGGCGAGAACCCTTGTTTCCAATGTGGTAGTTTAAATAATTATGTTTTTGAAAAGTAAAGCCTAAATCTGTTATATCATACATGTTCTAAAACATTTCTCCTTCCCTCCCCCCCCCCCCTTTCGGTTTCCCACATAGTTAAACATTCTCCAAAAAGCCCCCCCCCAACAATCCCCAAGTTCCCCCCCCCCCCCCCGTGTGTAAGAATATTTGGACAGCCCCTTTGTTTACTGTGTTTATTTACCAATTATCGAACTTTACAACAGGATATAGCCGCTCCTAGCTGGTTTTATATTTACAACAATGTGACGCACTTTCATTGCAACATTTAACGACGTGCAAGACATCTAACATTACAAAGAAACTTACACATTACCTTCAATACCTTTTTAAAGACATATTATATCAGGCGACATTCCTCTGGATTTAACCCCAGTAAGAATGTTGCCACTAATTTTCTTGTTTAATAAGAAAGCCATCAATCCCTATGTAGGTGATCTTTGAACTAAATGAAGGATGGAATTGTTTTTTTTGTTTCATTGAAACGTACCATAGTAGCTTCTCGTAATTCATTCATACAAAAACATCAATTTAATGATACATATACACTTAATGTTGATTTTCAAAAAAAAACAACAAAAAAACAAATACAAATAATTGTGCTCCTTAAATCATTGAAATGAACATTGCAACTCTAACCCCTCTAATACACAATGTTGCAATTTGGCAAAAAAAGCAAAATTACACTACTGTTAGTACTGCCAGCACAATTTTTAATTTTGGAGTGATTTACTTTTAATATTATGATATTATGCCAAAAGTGCCGATGCCCTAAACAAGCATTTTGCAAAGATAAATCGGAAGCAGAAAGAGACCAGAGAGAGCCAGAACCTTAACCGTCTCCGGCGAAATGGAGAAGTGGCCCAGAAGAAGGGGCCGCATGCAGAAGTCTTCACCGCACCTTTCACTTTGGTTGAATTGCAAACCGCCATTAACAAGTGTGACGCCGCCAAGGCACCAGGTCAGGACAAGGTCTGCAATGAAATGATTAAAAACCTTGGCCCAATAGCAAGGTCAACGCTATTGGAAATTATCAACAGAACATGGGTAACGGGAATCCTACCCAAAGCTTGGCTAAGTGCTACCATCGTCTCTATTCCCAAAGAAGGGAAGAAACTCGATAAACCTGACGGCTGTCGTCCGATCTCCCTGACATCGATGTTAGGGAAGGTAGCCGAGAGAATTGTCAACCAGAGACTCTACTGGCACTTGGAGAGCACTAAGAGTCTCAGCCCAATACAGGCGGGCTTCCGCAAGGGAATGCAGCCTGTGGACCAAGTGCTCCGTCTTCTCCAGTCCATAACAGATGGGCTCCAGAAAAAATCCCATACAGTGGCAGTATTTTTTGACCTCAAACAAGCCTATGACCGAGTTTGGAGGTCCGGTCTATTGTTGAAATTGCAGAAGTTGGGAGTAACCGCGAACATGTACAGGTGGATCTCCGGTTTCCTCACAAACCGGACGATAAACACGAAATTCGGCGGTGAAACCTCCAGGAAGAGGACACTTGAGGAAGGACTCCCGCAGGGGTCTGCCCTCAGTTGCACCCTCTTCCTTGCATACATCAATGACCTGCCACAGGTGCTAACGACTAGCTCTGCCATGTATGTGGACGATTTGGTAATTTGGAGCACCGGTAAAGATGTCCACCGTCTGCAAACGCTATTACAGCAGGACCTCTCTGCTATCAACAGGTACATGCGGCGGTGGCATCAGGAAATTAACACTGAGAAGACGGTCTATTCACTGTTCACAAATGGGCGGACCATTCTCAAACAGGAGAACGAGCTCAAGGTGGGCGATGTGGCGCTCAAGTGGGACAAACAAAAGTAACCCCGACTTTACATTAAGGATACAAATGTCATCTGCTTTAGCATTTGTTCCTACACAGCATGTGGTAGAGTATTTTGAGTCACTTTGCAAGAGAAATATTTTACCCCCTGAAGCTCAAGTAGTTGTTGGCTATTTTGAGGACACATGGATCGGTCGACCTAATCATAGTCACCGTCGTCCACCTGGATTTCTCTTTCATATGTGGAATTACTTTGATGCTAGTCAACAAGGTTTGCCAAAAACCAACATTGCTCTTGAAGGTTGGCACATGGGGTTTTCTCTATTTTGTGATCGATTCCTCTTTAATTTTCATCCTGGGATGGTATAGACAGAATGTGCTTCCTTATAATTTCTTTTAGTAGACGGTTTAATATCGCCCACCTCCATGCACATTCCAAGGTAAATAGAAGCAAACTAAAAGATGAAATATTTTCACATACAAATGTGCCTTAACAAATGAAACAGAAGACTGACATTGGTTCAAACTTTATGGTGAGAACGATGGAGAATGATGTTTTTGATCTGTGGCGCCCCAACCGACAAAAGACTAAAGTGAATGATGATGATATTGAAACCTAGAAATACATTAATATTTTTCCTAATTCGTCACTAGCACCACCTCATTTGATTCAGATTGGCATTCAGCACAATGTCTTTTACATGATGCCTATGCTTATACAGCTATCTATTTGAGAAAGTCATTTGGTCAGTTTTTACATTTCATAGCTGAATGTTATAAAATTTGTTCGACTGGTCACTATATATTTGGGGGGGGGGGGAATTAATCGTGTTCCCTGACGCTAAACACTGTGGAAAATATTTGGCCACCAATGACGGCAATGATAGTAATTAAGCCACTTGGCAGTGTATTTATCTATCTGAATTGAATTAAGTGCCAACGGCCGAAAATTCGAATATTTTAAAACGGTTGTGATGCACGGGCTTCTGGACAATAACTTACCAAAGTTTATTGCAATCGCATGAATTTTGTAGGAGCGAATTCGGGACATACATACACACATACATGCATGCATACATACATGCATGCATACGAACGATGTGATTTGGTCTTGCAGTATTCTAAATTCAATTTCATAACAAAAGAGGAGGATATATTCGATATAAGCATAAGGCTAAGTAGTGTGCGAAAAAAGGGAAATGGAGATATACGGAAAAAAGTTGTTTGAACTGTTTTACTTGAACTATATTACAAAAAATGATAAAGTTAAGCTGACAATATTTTATGAATGCCAAGTACAGACACAAATGCTCACATAAAGAGGGGCCGGGTGAAGGGTCGAAGAAAAAAAAAACAACAAAAGAGATGGCTTACATCATTATGTTACAAACTGTTGGGAACATTTTACAGACTCATGAAGAGCTTTTAACTAATTTCAATTCTCAAGACGATTATCATAAAATTGAAAATATGTTAGATCGATGTTGCACCGAACAATAATTATATCTCTCACAGTGGTTAACTTGCCGCCATGGGTGACCAAATATTTTCCAGAGCTTTTAGCGTCAGGGAACACGATTAATCCCCCCCCCCCAAAAAAAAAAAAAAAAAAAAAAAACCCCATTTTAAACCCAAAAACCAAAAAATTATATCTCTCACAGTGGTTAACTTGCCGCCATGGGTGACCAAATATTTTCCCGAGCTTTTAGCGTCAGGGAACACGATTAACCCCCCCCCCCCAAAAAAAAAAAATAAAAAAAAAAATCACATTTTAAACTCTGAAACCCATAATTTTCAACCATTAAATACTATCTCCACACTAATCAGGCACCCCGGGACGTATGCCTCATATGTCAGGCCTTAGCTACGCTTCTGGCCACTATTTCGTAATAAGGATCAGTCGCAAGTAAAGAGAATGGATCATTCTTTTTAAAGATTGTTTTTCTTCGTATAAATTGGATTACCCATAGAATTAAATGTATGTAGGTTTAATAACTTTTTAACCTAATATAAGCCGATGGCCCTGTATATGGTGAGACTTTCAATACAGGCCCATGGGCTTATGCTCGGGTTGGCCTATTTACTGAAATTTTCGGTACATTTGTCTTTTATCCCAATACATAGAGATCGAATTTAAGTTTTTTTTTTTTTTTTAATTTATTTTAAGTAAAAATGAGAAAATAACTTTTTTTTTTTATTCAAAATAATTCAATACATATATACATATACAGAGTAAAATTATAATAATTACAGGCAAATTTTCTGAAGTTTGAACTAACATTATAATATAGTGTACTAAATTAAACATTTGTGCAAATTACTAATTTTTTAACTTATGTCTAAATGAAATGGAATTTAACTGCATCACTTGATAATTATCAAATTATGAAGCAGACATCATTATAATTAATAGAAAATATATATTTTTGTATAAATTATAAAATTATAGTTTTTATCTTAATAAATTTAAACAATTTTTAAAGAAATATTCCCATTAATAATATAAAAAGTGTTTGCAAAATGTGTGTAAAAAAATATATTAAAATTTACTGCATACAAAAAAAATTACAATTTCCTCATAAAATAGCTAAAGGATATAGATAAAAACATTAAGAAAATGAAATCGATTGCTTCCCCTGAATATCATTTACATAGCACTTTTAAAAAAAAAATGAAAAAAAAAGAAATCAACGTTTTCTCTATTTTGTTCTCGATTTATCTTTAAGTTTCCTCCTGGGTATAGACAGAATGTGTTTCCTTACAATTTCTTTTAGGACTTTTTAATATCGCCCACCTCCATGCAAACTCCAAAGGTAAATAGAAGCAAACTAAAAGGTTAAATATTTTTACAGACAATTGTTCCTTAACAAATGAAACAGAAGACTGACATTGGATCAAACTATATATTAAGAACGATGGAGAAGGATGTTTTTCATCTGTGGCGCCCCAACGGACCAAAGACTAAAGGGAATGATGATGATATTGAGACCTAGAAATACATTAATTTGTTTTTCTAATTCGTCACTAGCACCACCTCATTTGATTCAGATTGGCATTCAGCACAATGTCTTTTACATGTTTCCTATGCTTATAGCTATCTATTTTAGTCATTTGGTAAGTTTTTACATTTCATAGCTGAATGGGATGAAGTTATTTCGACTGTTCACTATATACTTTTTTTAAATGCATTGCTGAATGAAAGTCTTTATAATCTCTTCCTATTCTCTCGCTAAGCCTTCAAATGTTTCTTACGATATGTGTGTCTGTGGTTTCATGTGAGTGGAGTTTTTGTTAAAAAAAGACTTATCAAGAACTATTTACGATACACCATGGGACAGTAAAGGCTTTTTGATCTGACTCTGACATCATTTTAACGTTTTATGGTCAAGGATATTGATTTTGATACTGTCATTGTCTGGTTTGCAGTTTTAAAGAACAGGTAAATTAAATTTTAAGTAAAAATGAGAAAATCACTTTTGAATTCTCTCTATCTCTAACAAGATTAGTTTAAATATTTGCACATATAATGTAGCTCAATGCACCAGTTACTTGTTTATTTTATAACAACCTAATCGTTTTTTTTTTAATAAAATATATTTTCGTTTTATTGCACTCATTTTCACGTTGTGAACTTGACTTGCCTCGTAGGACAGTCACCTCCCTCTTGAAGAGATGCCTGAAAGAAACACTGGTAGAGAGTAGCAAAACTAAAATGATATTAATTTTTTGTTTGTTTAACAGTTACTTTTCATAAATTCTTTCACATCCGTAATCCTGTTTTTTGGAAATCTATCTTCTGCAAATATCATATACGTTATTAACTTGTCTCTATTTCTTGTCCTATTTTCATGTGTCCGTTCGTTGGGGAAGTCTCTTGGCTGAAAAGTTATTTTCTTACTGTACTTGTTCTTATTTCAAACTCCCACAGACCTTGTTCCACTATTTTCATTTTTTTTTAAAGTTCAATATAAATGATATTCAAAGGAAGCAATCAATTTCACTTTCTCAATGAGAAAAGTATGAGGATTACATGTAGACTCAAAGTCTTTGATAGCTCTTAAAATTTGTGTATAATTTTGTACAGTTTTGTTTGGAAGAAGTGCATAAACCAATGGAACATCAGTATGTTCATGTAAGCCATGTATTGTATACAATTGTCAAAATAAAGGTGGTAACGTTTTAAAAGTACCATCTGCATACCAGTTTTATTTTAGCTTGAAAGTAAACGTAGATTATTCCTGGTTGAAAGTATCAAAATTCTGTCATCTACCGGCCCAGAATCAAACACTAGAAAGTCTTGACCATTCTCTGCAAGAAATCTAATGTCCCACCTATGAGTAGGAAAAGCTGGACCCGGAGTCTCTTTTATTCTTTGATTTCTTATGATTCTTTTCATAGCTTCAACTGAAGGCAGTTGACCTTTCGTTGCTGGTGTTAAATTTAATGAAGCATTAGATAAAATATACTGCGGAGAGTCGCATGTGGTTATAGCGTCTCTTTTAATCTGGTTCATAACTACATTTACTTCAACCTTGGAACTATAGGCTGCATGGCTGTGCTCGTTGCTTTGTTGGTTAATAATAGTGTTGTTAACATAATTTACCACTCGACATGGGCATGAATGTTTTTGAAGTTTTCTCACTTCCAATAGATTTTATCGTTAAGCTGCTTTTCTTTCAGGTAGATGTAGCCATCAACTACAAGTTTTATTTTGTTTTGTGTGCTTGTAACAAAGTTAACCTCTGACAAGGGTACCATTTTGACTACTTGTCAATTAAGAACTACCCATCGGTTTGATGCCACTAATTACCCAACAGAATTAGAGCTTTTGTTGTTAGAAATCAGTGTTGTCCCGCGTCACACGTTTAAATAAGGTTATCCGATTTTCTAAGAATTTTTATAAAAACATAGCAAAGGTTGAGATAGAAAAACTATTCCGAAGAATACATTTAACAAAAAAGAAGATTTTAGTGGTGGTATTTAAATGTTAACTTGATCGTTAATTTCTCAATGATTAAATAGCTACTGTTTCGTATTTTTCAGTTTTAACAAAATTCCTTTTGTACACACATCCTTTCGAACAGTGGAACAGATCTCAATATTTACAAGAAAAATAAAAAGAAGAATATAACAAGATTTCTCGCGAACAAACTACACTATTCACATTTCTCCCTGGAACTCTTAGATTTAAAAAACAATCGACCAACTTTACTTTAGATCAAAATTCTGTTCAGTCAAACTTCTGTGCAATCAAAATTCCGTTCGAACAAACCTCCGTCGATCAATTTTCCGTCGACATAATGTCTTTCGACGACATTTCCGGATATGAATTGTTTTTTATCCCTAAATGCAGGGATCGAAGTCAAGTTGACTATAACTTGTTGTAAGTCATGATAGTCCCACTTCAGAAACTCATACATCGGCCTAAGCACTTGTTAGCATAGTTAATGCTATATATACTGCATATGAAATTTTAAAATTAAAGTTTTTACATGAATACAAAAAAATTGTTGGAAATGAATAACATCGAAACTTGAAAGACGTTTTACCCAATCTTTTTTAACACTAATACTAAATACATTTTGATAGCAATACACACATAAATGTGTTTCAAAACATATTTAATGATGTAGACTGAAACATGTGAGTAAAGAAATCTATTATTTCCCTTTAAAGACATTTATTAGCTCTAAGACATCATTTAGAAAAGAAAAAAAAAAATGAGAAACAAATAGGACAAGGAATGTAAAGCTTAACTTTAAAACCAGGACAATAGGAAAAGCATGTTTCGGCTAAGAGTCATTCTCAGCAGACTGGACGGACGAAAAAGGGACATAATAATAGACATGAGTTAAATTTAAAGTAATCTCTTAGGAAATTCCGGAAGTTGAATTTTCAAAATCCCGGATTACAGAAGGGGAACCAAAAATAAAATCTAACACTTCAAAATAATAAATGTATATAATATATATCAATAATATGTTATTTTATGAACTATATACCTCAAAAATAATAAACGCATGACTTTTTAACTTGTAGACACAATACATGAAAATGGGCTCCACTTATATGTTAATTGACAATCTAAACTTAATGATTCGAATGTTTAGAAAGTCTATGGTGTCACGAGGTGCCTTATGTTCAGTGATACTTTCTCAAATTGTTACAATACCTCTGACACCATACATACATACACTGATACACTTACCTCCGTGTGACAACAGCCGCATAGAATCACATTTTCCTCGCCGTTCTGCCCTTGAACGAGAGATAGACCTGTTAAGAATACTTTGACCTTGGCGTAATCTGCACGTATAGGTAATGTTTTTGCTAAAAGGATACTTTTTTTTAACAAAATATAATTTTTAAAACTGAAATACATTAACACTATCCTAAATGATACACTTGTTGTGCAAATTATTGATAGAACATAATATTGAGCCATTGTTTCTTCAAATGTTACAAAACATGTCTATAGGTAATGTACGTTATTAGAATCCCATTGAGGGCTCACCCCTCAACCACACTCCTCCCCCCCTCCCCCCCCCCAACGCTGGCAAACGCAATTTTTTGTGTGTGGAAACCATTGAACTTTATTAATATGTTTATCTACCCTCTGCTTTTACACCGCATGTTTATGTCCTCAACTATTTGACAAAACCTAAGAAATTATGACGTAACAAACGTACACATCCCTAAACCCCCCCCCCCCCCCTTTTTNTGAGCCATTGTTTCTTCAAATGTTACAAAACATGTCTATAGGTAATGTACGTTATTAGAATCCCATTGAGGGCTCACCCCTCAACCACACTCCTCCCCCCTCCCCCCCCCCAACGCTGGCAAACGCAATTTTTTTGTGTGTGGAAACCATTGAACTTTATTAATATGTTTATCTACCCTCTGCTTTTACACCGCATGTTTATGTCCTCAACAATTTGACAAAACCTAAGAAATTATGACGTAACAAACGTACACATCCCTAACCCCCCCCCCTTTTTTCTTTCCGACAATTTTAGCTTTTCTACATGGAATTTAGTTTTGAAAGTTCACTATTAATAAAGATGTAATACAAAAATTACACTTAAAACAACTGTTAAAACATTGTTGACTATTCAATATTATCAATGTGTTGGACTTGGGTAAGGCGTGTAAGTAGATTTACGAGGCACAAAAAATTGATGTAAATAAAACACTATTCGTTACGCTGTCAATTATGGTTACAAAAAAAAATAGTTTCATTAAAATGTCTTTTTTTAAAAACTCGTAAAGTCTGTTACTTATAATTTGACCTGACGGCAAAAAAATATAAATACTCGATAAACCTGTTAAATTTTATTTTACCTTAATTTTTAAAAGGGAACAAGAGTTGGTAAGCCTGTGAAATCATAGAACACACCATTTAGTTTTTTGGCTGATATCGTTCAATTCAATGAACGATTGTACACTCAATTTAATTTCCTACTGATACCTTCAATTGAAGTGTATATTTGGATGTGGGGAGGAGGGTTAGTGATGAATATGATTGGGTCAATTGGGAAAGGGTTAGGTGAGATTCGCAACGGTTTGGCAAGTTTTGTTGGGTTTGTGAAGTTATTATGATTGGTTGCTGTTACGTTAGAGAAATTTGAGGATTGTAAGGTGTTGTAGTGATTGGTTAGGATTGAGTAACGCGAGGTTAATTTTGGTGAGGTGTGTTTGGTTTCGGTAAAATGATTAAAATTAGGTTTGGATGGGTGAGGTTGGTTAGGATTGGGGAGGTTTGTTAGATTTTAGAGGTTGGTTTAGGTGGTGTGAGGTTCGATGAGGTGGATTAGATTTGGGGAGTTTGGTTAAAGTTATGAATTAGGTTTAGTTGGGGTAAGGCTGGTAAGGTTTGGGTTGCGTTTGTTTGGTTGAGATTGAGCTAGTTTATTCAATGTTGGGTAAGATTCGTTTGGGTTGGGGAATGTTGGTTAAGAGTGACTTGGTATGAGTGAACTTTTAGCAGGGTGGGGAAGGATGTGAGCACGGTGTCAAAGCCATCAAATCAGAGGTAGTGTTTATATACGAGTACGTGTATTTTGGGGTTATAAAGGGAGACAACGCTTTAGAGTGAAAGAGTGATCTAGAGATTCAGTGTGAGATAAAGCGAGTGGGGTTATGAAGGGAGACAACGCTTTAGAGTGAAAGAGTTATCTAGAGATTTAGTGTGAGATAAAGTGAGTGGGGTAATAAAGGGAGACAACGCTTTAGAGTGAAAGAGTGATCTAGAGATTCAGTGTGAGATAAAGTGAGTGGGGTAATGAAGGGAGACAACGCTTTAGAGTGAAAGAGTGATCTAGAGATTTAGTGTGAGATAAAGTGAGTGGGGTAATGAAGGGAGACAACGCTTTAGAGTGAAAGAGTGATCTAGAGATTTAGTGTGAGATAAAGTGAGTGGGGTAATGAAGGGAGACAACGCTTTAGAGTGAAAGAGTGATCTAGAGATTTAGTGTGAGATAAAGTGAGTGGGGTAATGAAGGGAGACAACGCTTTAGAGTGAAAGAGTGATCTAGAGATTTAGTGTGAGATAAAGTGAGTGGGGTAATGAAGGGAGACAACGCTTTAGAGTGAAAGAGTGATCTAGAGATTTAGTGTGAGATAAAGTGAGTGGGGTAATGAAGGGAGACAACGCTTTAGAGTGAAAGAGTGATCTAGAGATTTAGTGTGAGATAAAGTGAGTGGGGTAATGAAGGGAGACAACGCTTTAGAGTGAAAGAGTGATCTAGAGATTTAGTGTGAGATAAAGTGAGTGGGGTAATGAAGGGAGACAACGCTTTAGAGTGAAAGAGTGATCTAGAGATTTAGTGTGAGATAAAGTGAGTGGGGTAATGAAGGGAGACAACGCTTTAGAGTGAAAGAGTGATCTAGAGATTTAGTGTGAGATAAAGTGAGTGGGGTAATGAAGGGAGACAACGCTTTAGAGTGAAAGAGTGATCTAGAGATTTAGTGTGAGATAAAGTGAGTGGGGTAATGAAGGGAGACAACGCTTTAGAGTGAAAGAGTGATCTAGAGATTTAGTGTGAGATAAAGTGAGTGGGGTAATGAAGGGAGACAACGCTTTAGAGTGAAAGAGTGATCTAGAGATTTAGTGTGAGATAAAGTGAGTGGGGTAATGAAGGGAGACAACGCTTTAGAGGGAAAGAGTGATCTAGAGATTCAGTGTGAGATAAAGTGAGTGGGGTAATGAAGGGAGACAACGCTTTAGAATGAAAGAGTGATCTAGAGATTTAGTGTGAGATAAAGTGAGTGGGGTAATGAAGGGAGACAACGCTTTAGAGGGAAAGAGTGATCTAGAGATTTAGTGTGAGATAAAGTGAGTGGGGTAATGAAGGGAGACAACGCTTTAGAGTTAAAGAGTGATCTAGAGATTTAGTGTGAGATAAAGTGAGTGGGGTAATAAAGGGAGACAACGCTTTAGAGGGAAAGAGTGATCTAGAGATTTAGTGTGAGATAAAGTGAGTGGGGTAATAAAGGGAGACAACGCTTTAGAGTGAAAGAGTGATCTAGAGATTTAGTGTGAGATAAAGCGAGTGGGGTAATAAAGGGAGACAACGCTTTAGAGTGAAAGAGTGATCTAGAGATTTAGTGTGAGATAAAGTGAGTGGGGTAATGAAGGGAGACAACGCTTTAGAGGGAAAGAGTGATCTAGAGATTCAGTGTGAGATAAAGTGAGTGGGGTAATGAAGGGAGACAACGCTTTAGAGTGAAAGAGTGATCTAGAGATTTAGTGTGAGATAAAGTGAGTGGGGTAATGAAGGGAGACAACGCTTTAGAGTGAAAGAGTGATCTAGAGATTTAGTGTGAGATAAAGTGAGTGGGGTAATGAAGGGAGACAACGCTTTAGAGTGAAAGAGTGATCTAGAGATTTAGTGTGAGATAAAGTGAGTGGGGTAATGAAGGGAGACAACGCTTTAGAGTGAAAGAGTGATCTAGAGATTTAGTGTGAGATAAAGTGAGTGGGGTAATGAAGGGAGACAACGCTTTAGAGTGAAAGAGTGATCTAGAGATTTAGTGTGAGATAAAGTGAGTGGGGTAATGAAGGGAGACAACGCTTTAGAGTGAAAGAGTGATCTAGAGATTTAGTGTGAGATAAAGTGAGTGGGGTAATGAAGGGAGACAACGCTTTAGAGTGAAAGAGTGATCTAGAGATTTAGTGTGAGATAAAGTGAGTGGGGTAATGAAGGGAGACAACGCTTTAGAGTGAAAGAGTGATCTAGAGATTTAGTGTGAGATAAAGTGAGTGGGGTAATGAAGGGAGACAACGCTTTAGAGTGAAAGAGTGATCTAGAGATTTAGTGTGAGATAAAGTGAGTGGGGTAATGAAGGGAGACAACGCTTTAGAGTGAAAGAGTGATCTAGAGATTTAGTGTGAGATAAAGTGAGTGGGGTAATGAAGGGAGACAACGCTTTAGAGTGAAAGAGTGATCTAGAGATTTAGTGTGAGATAAAGTGAGTGGGGTAATGAAGGGAGACAACGCTTTAGAGTGAAAGAGTGATCTAGAGATTTAGTGTGAGATAAAGTGAGTGGGGTAATGAAGGGAGACAACGCTTTAGAGTGAAAGAGTGATCTAGAGATTTAGTGTGAGATAAAGTGAGTGGGGTAATGAAGGGAGACAACGCTTTAGAGTGAAAGAGTGATCTAGAGATTTAGTGTGAGATAAAGTGAGTGGGGTAATGAAGGGAGACAACGCTTTAGAGTGAAAGAGTGATCTAGAGATTTAGTGTGAGATAAAGTGAGTGGGGTAATGAAGGGAGACAACGCTTTAGAGTGAAAGAGTGATCTAGAGATTTAGTGTGAGATAAAGTGAGTGGGGTAATAAAGGGAGACAACGCTTTAGAGGGAAAGAGTGATCTAGAGATTTAGTGTGAGATAAAGTGAGTGGGGTAATGAAGGGAGACAACGCTTTAGAATGAAAGAGTGATCTAGAGATTTAGTGTGAGATAAAGTGAGTGGGGTAATGAAGGGAGACAACGCTTTAGAGAGAAAGAGTGATCTAGAGATTCAGTGTGAGATAAAGTGAGTGGGGTAATGAAGGGAGACAACGCTTTAGAATGAAAGAGTGATCTAGAGATTTAGTGTGAGATAAAGTGAGTGGGGTAATGAAGGGAGACAACGCTTTATAGAGAAAGAGTGATCTAGAGATTCAGTGTGAGATAAAGTGAGTGGGGTAATAAAGGGAGACAACGCTTTAGAGGGAAAGAGTGATCTAGAGATTTAGTGTGAGATAAAGTGAGTGGGGTAATAAAGGGAGACAACGCTTTAGAGGGAAAGAGTGATCTAGAGATTTAGTGTGAGATAAAGTGAGTGGGGTAATGAAGGGAGACAACGCTTTAGAGTGAAAGAGTGATCTAGAGATTTAGTGTGAGATAAAGTGAGTGGGGTAATGAAGGGAGACAACGCTTTAGAGTGAAAGAGTGATCTAGAGATTTAGTGTGAGATAAAGTGAGTGGGGTAATGAAGGGAGACAACGCTTTAGAGTGAAAGAGTGATCTAGAGATTTAGTGTGAGATAAAGTGAGTGGGGTAATGAAGGGAGACAACGCTTTAGAGTGAAAGAGTGATCTAGAGATTTAGTGTGAGATAAAGTGAGTGGGGTAATGAAGGGAGACAACGCTTTAGAGTGAAAGAGTGATCTAGAGATTTAGTGTGAGATAAAGTGAGTGGGGTAATGAAGGGAGACAACGCTTTAGAGTGAAAGAGTGATCTAGAGATTTAGTGTGAGATAAAGTGAGTGGGGTAATGAAGGGAGACAACGCTTTAGAGTGAAAGAGTGATCTAGAGATTTAGTGTGAGATAAAGTGAGTGGGGTAATGAAGGGAGACAACGCTTTAGAGTGAAAGAGTGATCTAGAGATTTAGTGTGAGATAAAGTGAGTGGGGTAATGAAGGGAGACAACGCTTTAGAGTGAAAGAGTGATCTAGAGATTTAGTGTGAGATAAAGTGAGTGGGGTAATGAAGGGAGACAACGCTTTAGAGTGAAAGAGTGATCTAGAGATTTAGTGTGAGATAAAGTGAGTGGGGTAATGAAGGGAGACAACGCTTTAGAGTGAAAGAGTGATCTAGA
This sequence comes from Lymnaea stagnalis, assembly GCA_964033795.1. Classification (NCBI taxonomy): domain Eukaryota; kingdom Metazoa; phylum Mollusca; class Gastropoda; family Lymnaeidae; genus Lymnaea; species Lymnaea stagnalis. The sequence goes on along the minus strand of CAXITT010000890.1, from coordinate 222,298 downwards.
GATTTAGTGTGAGATAAAGTGAGTGGGGTAATGAAGGGAGACAACGCTTTAGAGTGAAAGAGTGATCTAGAGATTTAGTGTGAGATAAAGTGAGTGGGGTAATGAAGGGAGACAACGCTTTAGAGTGAAAGAGTGATCTAGAGATTTAGTGTGAGATAAAGTGAGTGGGGTAATGAAGGGAGACAACGCTTTAGAGTGAAAGAGTGATCTAGAGATTTAGTGTGAGATAAAGTGAGTGGGGTAATGAAGGGAGACAACGCTTTAGAGTGAAAGAGTGATCTAGAGATTTAGTGTGAGATAAAGTGTGTGGGGTAATGAAGGGAGACAACGCTTTAGAGTGAAAGAGTGATCTAGAGATTTAGTGTGAGATAAAGTGAGTGGGGTAATGAAGGGAGACAACGCTTTAGAGTGAAAGAGTGATCTAGAGATTCAGTGTGAGATAAAGTGAGTGGGGTAATAAAGGGAGACAACGCTTTAGAGTGAAAGAGTGATCTAGAGATTCAGTGTGAGATAAAGTGAGTGTGGTAATAAAGGGAGACAACGCTTTAGAGTGAAAGAGTGATCTAGAGATTCAGTGTGAGATAAAGTGAGTGGGGTAATGAAGGGAGACAACGCTTTAGAGGGAAAGAGTGATCTAGAGATTTAGTGTGAGATAAAGTGAGTGGGGTAATAAAGGGAGACAACGCTTTAGAGTGAAAGAGTGATCTAGAGATTCAGTGTGAGATAAAGTGAGTGGGGTAATGAAGGGAGACAACGCTTTAGAGTGAAAGAGTGATCTAGAGATTTAGTGTGAGATAAAGTGAGTGGGGTAATGAAGGGAGACAACGCTTTAGAGTGAAAGAGTGATCTAGAGATTTAGTGTGAGATAAAGTGAGTGGGGTAATAAAGGGAGACAACGCTTTAGAGTGAAAGAGTGATCTAGAGATTCAGTGTGAGATAAAGCGAGCGAATGAGAATATATTATTTTTATATAGATTTGTTGTGTTGATTTTTGCCTTATGATAAAAATTTTGCTGGAAGATGTATTTATCTATCAATTTTAATGAGAACCAAGTTGATGTTTTCTTTCTGTGAAAATAAACCTATAATGCACAATGAACATTTAGTGTTTTTGAATCACACACGTCCGTTTTGTCACAAAGGATTGTTAGACATCCGAATGACTGCCATCAGAATCTGAGACATCAAATATTTGCTATCATCATAAGATATTAGACAACAGAGTATCTGACAGTTAGAAATTGATTTGCTTATGACGGTTGCCCCTTTATGAATCTGTTTGGTAGAGTAACTCTTTTTAGTATTGTGCCAGTCTGTTTGAGACAAGCTTTTTGTTTTAATTAATTTGTGACTCAACATTTTGCTATGAGACATAATCAGCGTTTAAATAAGAAAGTGTCCGCATAATGTCATTAAATTTAAATGTTTAAATAGAGAAAAGATTCGCTTGTTATGGAACTCACATTTTTCTAAGATAAGACATTTTATATCTGTTGTTTACGATATTGAACATTTAATAATTAATAAGAAATGAGAAGACATAAGTACACCCTGTTTTCTAATTATGAAACAATCAATGTATCACAAATTATTTATTTTGTAATATTGCTGTTATTTGTCAAATAGTTGATGATTGAAGAAAAAAGGATGTCTTCAAGATGTTATTATTAATATTATTATTTTGTTTAGTCACCTTAACATTATTTAACAAAAGTTGAATGAACAAAATTGCATAACTTACTTGTGACTTGATGTGGTCTGTTACCTAAAATAGTTTGTAGTGTTGACATGTTAGCCAGGGATTAAATGGTTCTGTTTGGCATTTGGAGCAAAGAACATTGGAAAACCTCCGAATAATTAGTTCTTGGACATTATTCCTCCATTGGCGACGCCTGTTACAAGAAATGGTTCCCTCTTGGACGTCCGCTCTGTGGCTAGCTAGGGAGTAGCACTGCGGGTTAACAACTAACCCTTTTGAAGCCACGAGGAGGTCTCATCAAACGGCCATTTTCACGGCCCAAAAATATTCACCCAATTTTTAAAATGGTTCTTTGGTGGCTATAGAAAAGGAACAAAAAAGAACGAAAATACATTGAGAAAAAAATGATCAGGCAAAACACAGACATAATGCATTATATAATATATATTTTTAAAAAGTAATTAAGAACAAAGAAGTATTAAGTTGTTTTTTCAATATGAAAACAGTGTCAAATATTAGTTTGTTGGATTAAATATATTTCTTTACATTCTTTATTTATTTACAATATAAACTTGAGAGAACCTCACCAGTAATACCAACATGGACTTAAGTTTACCATAATAGTCTAACGAAATAAAATTTGAGTATCAACAATGACATAAGTTTACCACAGTTGTCTAACTAGGAACAATATCAGTTTCTCATGGGTCACTTGTAATCTCAGAAAGATAAGGGAAGCGGGGGTGTATGAAAAGTCTAATTTTAAATACATACACACCTTTAATCTAAAGATTGGTTACTAAATAACTTAGTGTTGCACTGTGAGATGGTGAAGTCACACGTTCTGTGATTTTTTTTTCTCTGGAAAGATAAGCTGCAGATGAGGTATGACACCATAGTGACCATTGCGTTAAAATGGTGAGATTCTGTGTTTTTTTAAAGTTGTGTAATTTAGACGTAAAATGTTCATGTATAGATTGCTTGAACATTTCTTGTATATTTTGAATAGTGTTTCATTGAAAAAAAAGGATTATAAAGAAACTCAAATTTTAAAAATAAAACACATTGATTATATTGGTGTACATTATATATCACTAGCTATAGAAAACGTACTATGTCAAATAACTATTCCTTTTATTTACATTATACATTACATGCTATAGAAACCTTCTATGCCAAATAACAATTCCATTAGTTTAAATAATGAATTTCTAGCCATAGAAACCCTTGTACGTCGGTTTGGTTGAGATGTGGAGCTGGGAGAAAAATGCACGTCTTTTGGTTAGTGATTGGCAAAGTCAATAGAACGTAGTCTAAAAGTATAAATAGCAACATCGAATATATTTTAGATGACCTTGTTAATACACTAGTGTTGACATTTATGGTGGTCATTGGTAGTACACTGGTGTTGACATTTATGGTGGTCATTGGTAGTACACTGGTGTTTACATTGATGGCTATCATTGTTAATACACTAGTGGTTACATTTAGGGATGTCCTTGTTAGTGCACTGGTGTCCAAAGGTCAAAGTACGTTGCTGTATTTTCCACACTTCAGATCCTTTACAAAGTACATCAGGTCTAGCAGATAGTTGGCAAAGGCGTAAATAGAGTATTTTGAAGCCCGGTATATGTTTTCTTTTTACGTCCCCACCCCTCCCGAAAGTTTAACAATTAAACCAATTATATGTACCTATGAAATACCACCAAAGCTCATGTTGCCCCCCCCCAATCAGTATAGTGCACGAGGTAATCTGTCCAATTCTCCTCTTTTGTTGATTACTTTACATGTTTGACTTCAACGCCAAGACTTATTCTAACTATTACAATTTCATTTGTTAAAAGAATAGACAGTTTTCTAAAAGGTGTATAGTAAACATATTTAGAATTGATCACTTATATTTGCCAGACAATAAATACTTGATATGTTTTTTTACTGTTCAGTATATATTAAAATATTGAGGTGCTGTAGTGTATGGTTATATGACAGTAAATCATCAATTACCGGAAATAAATACCAGAGTATTATGTCAATGTTATCTGTAAGAGTTATACGTTATTTTTATATGTCAGCGTTTTGACTTACTCTTCAAAGACACAGGATTTCGTTTGCATAAATATCTACATTTTAATATGGTTTACCACACTTCTTGATAGACAAAACCCTCCACATATATATTGACAGTACTTTTAGTATGATTCTCCATATCTGTTCTGTGGTCAACTCAATAGGAAAACATCTAGAGCTGTAGTGGTAATTCTAATCTAGTCCATATTAGATAACTGTAACCGTTGTGTCTGGGGTTTGGCACAGAATCAAAGTCAGAGACACCAAAAGATAAACAATACTGTAGCATGCAATATATCGCGGATAAAGAAATCTGACCACATCATCTAAGCTAATCGAGGACTCCTTTGGGATCCTGTGAGTGAGCACATTAACTACAAAATTCTGTCCATGGCGGACAGCTAAATAGATGGCTCTGCACCTGAATATTCTAAAGGACTGATTTATAAGCATGATTTTTTTTAAGAGCCTGCGTTGTTCAACACAGTACTTACTAAGAGTTTGAAATGTGGATGAACACAGAAAAAGTCTTGCTAAGTGCGCTCTTTTGAAGCGATGGCGCCAAAAATATGGAACATTGCGCCTCAATCTATGAGTGGAATTGACAATGATAAATAAAAACAACATTTAAAAACGTTTTTGTTTCAATAGATTTAATAAAACCAGAGCGAAGTGAGCTGTGATAGTAGTGCTATACAGTGGCGTAGCTAGGGTTGGTGTCACCCGGTGAGGTAAACTCATGGTGTCACCCCCCCCCCCATTTCCATGATGTTTTTTTCTTGTTAAAATAAGTCCACAATATTGCAATAATAAGAACCAAACACATAAATCGAAGGTCATGAAGTTAATATAATTAAAACTTTAAGTTATAGTTGTATTTACTATAAATTTAGAATTTAACATTTTCCTTTCCTTTTCTTCAAAGCTGCAAACCTGTCACTCACATGATCAAAATCAATGTTTTTCACTTTATCACTTTCAATTGACAGCAGAGCCACATCAGAAAACCTTGACTGTCACATGGGGGATCATAAATATTTCTTTATAAGCCTTAGTTTTGAAAAGCTCCGCTCACATGAAGCCACATACACACATATCGTAAGAAAAAAATTTAAGCGAGAGTATTGGAAGAGATTCTACTAATACCCATTCAGGTTTGAATTTCAAAAAAAAAAAATACTGACCAGTCCATGACTTTGAGAAATCATCTGATTTTAGATGTCTTCTAAGCTTTGATATTTCTTTTAAAAGTTCATCTTCTGATAACTCATCATTGAAAGAAGTTAGTTTTAGAATGGACACCAATAAATCTTGTTCACTTGCTGATACTAGAATCTTGGGTTGAACAGACCCAAACATATCTGGTACTTCCGTGATCACTGATGATCTGATGTGGAATTCAGATTGAAAGTGATCAATACACTCCATCATCTTTCTACTGTTTTCTTCTCGCAGATGGAGTCCAGCACCTACTAATTGTTATCCTGGCCTTTTCTTCTTAAACCTTAATCTTCTCTCTACCAAATTTCCATATTGGTCTGATTTTAAAAGTTCCTTTTCAATAGCATTCTCCACCAAGTGACGGCACTTCTCGTGCAGAAACAATCTTAATGCCTCTAGGTTTGTCATCACTTTGTCAAGAGTAATCCCTTAAATCTGCAGATAGTGCTGTGTAAGATTAACTTCCTCAAGTAGATCAGCCCAAAGTTAAAGGTAGCTGATAAACTTGAAATCACAGACAACATGTAAAAGATCTTGTGTTTAACCTCGTGTATGCACATTTTTACAAGCCGATGACGTACAGCTTTAATCGCCTCCCAAAATTCATTAAACATTTCTTTCACTGTTTTAAGAGTAGCATGATGAGCACTCCAACGCGTTGTTGATTGTCTTTTCACCGATTTTCCAGTGTGTTCAATTAGAACATTCCATCGATTATTGGATGCAGCAAAGAAAGAAAATGTTCTTTCAAGAGTACCGAATAATGTAATCCATGAAGCATTATCTGCAAAAGAGTGTTGACCACACAAGTGAATGGCCCACACATCCTTTAACAATTGCTTTCTTATTTTTTATTTTTTCGAATGGCTTGAACACCTCCATGGATTCCATACATTAGGGCAGCACTATCGTAACCCTGAGCTCTGAACAGCAGTATGTCTAGTCCATCACGCTTTAGTTTGTAAGAATGTTAGAACTGAGGTCATCAGCTTTTTTTTTCAATCTTGACATGAAAAATGCAAAAAAAAATTCCTCTCTTTTCAACTTTCCCACTGTGGATTATCACATATCTGATCACTGCAAACATCTGGTCACTGTGTGATATATCAGGTGTGCTTTCGAAAAAAAATCTAAAATACCTTGCAGGCTTTATATCCATGATAAAAAAACTCCTTCACATGATTTGCAAGGACGCTTATAAATTCATTTTGGATTTCTGGTGAAAGGCAAGGTACCTTTTTGGTCTCGACATATAATATTATATATGTCTTCAAAAAACTTTTCTTTATTTAAATTTAAATAAATAAGAATTAATCATTAAAAGATTGAAAATTGTGTAAAATAATATATTTTTTAACCCTATAAATGTGTAAAATTTATTTTTTATGTTTTAATTTTTACTGATTTTTATACTTATAACCGCTCGACCACACTTATTTGGTATCAATGGAAAGCCCTATTTCTCAGAATTTATATAAGGAAGTTACCGAGCACTTCAAACGGCATGGAATCATGATTGTGTTTTTCTGAGCTAAACATAGGGTCATCACATTTCTGACGCATCAACCTTGAACTTTTAATAAAGCCTGCATTAGCCAAATGATTTGGATTGGTTACATTTGTGAAAAAATGTATATGTGATCGGTTATCATTTTATGAATCTTGGATAGACCGAGAACTGTGTGCTATATAAATATGCAATTTTTCAATGAAGTGTCACCCCTAAAATGGTGTCACCCGGTGCGGTCCGCACCCCCCGCACCCCCCTAGCTACGCCAATGGTGCGAAAAAATATCCAATCAATCATTCAATCGAAAAGATTCATCGGCGTCCAGGATTACTTCCAGATAAAGATGATCGCCACTTTTGTATCGATAGATAAAATGCCAAGTGGCTTAGCTACTATTAGTTTTGCCATGTGCGTATGTCATTCAATGTAGCATGGAATAACATTTATAAATCCCTAGATTAGGGATCGAACTCAAGTGGACAACATCTTATAATAAGATATTATAATCCATTTGTAATTTTTTTTTTTTTTTTTTTAATTCAATATAATTCAATACATATATACATATACAGATTAAAACTAAAATAATGACAGGCAAATTTTTTGAAGTTTGAACTAAACAAAATGTTAACATTATAATAGAGCGAACTAAATTAAACATTTGTGTAAATTACTAATTTTTTAACTTGATGTCTAAATGAGTTGGAATGATAAACTATGAATGCATTATCTGTCATAATATTTCTTAACTTATGTTTTGAATTATGTTTTGTATTTTAAATCTAAAAAGTGTTTCTAATGTAATGTCTGTGTAGTTATGTTTGTGGAAAAAAGCCTTAAGTCTGTGGTACCATACCTGTTTTCTGTATTGTGAAAGTAATATCAGACTTATTGTGTGTTGTTTCTTGTTTATTGATGCTGGTATTGTGTTTAATGTTATAGCTCTGTTTATATCTACAGGGTGAACTGTACCTGCTTGTATGATTTGTTTAAGTGTAGATTTAGTCTGCAATATTGTGTTGCACGTAAGATATAAATGTTGTTCTTTCTCATCAGCCCCCGTCCTGCAGAGGGGACATTCCATGTTCCTAACCCTGTCATGGTATGGTCTTGACGATACTGGTGTCATGTTGTATATGAGTCTATATGTTATTTCTTTGTCTTTATTTTCGATTTCTTTAATGTGTGTATTTTTAAATGTATTCTTAGTGTTTATTGTTCCATAAACATGTGTCCATTTTATCCTATTGTAGAGTGGTGTTGCTTGTTTCTTTATTAAATGTGTGTAAATTTCTTTAGTTGTCTTGTGTATAAGTGTTTCGTTGCCTTTTAATGCTTGAATGCATGCCATATGAAAATCCGATTGTTCTCTTCCCATGTAATGGGGTGTGTTGTTATCAATTTTTATTAACTGTCCTAGCCTTATCCCAATGTAATAATGTGTAAATAAATTTTCCTCCTTCTTTCTAATGGCTTGTCCTATAAATTTAATTCTAAGTGCTTTCAGTTTTGTTTGTATGTCTTGTAAATTAATCCCCCCTTCTAGTTTAGATTGGATTAAAGTTGTATTTTTAATGTTTTGAATGTATTATTTGTCATAATATTTCTTAACATATGTTTTGAATTATGTTTTGTATTTTAAATCTAAAAAGTGTTTCTAATGTAATGTCTGTGTAATTATGTTTGTGGAAAAAAGCCTTAAGTCTGTGGTGCCATACATGTTTTCTGTATTGTGAAAGTAATATCAGACTTATTGTGTGTTGTTTCTTGTTTATTGATGCTGGTATTGTGTTTAGTGTTATAGCTCTGTCTATATCTACAGGTTGAACTGTACCTGCTTGTATGATTTGTTTAAGTGTAGATTTAGTCTGCAATATTGTGTTGCATGTCAGATATAAATGTTGTTCTGTCTCATCAGCCCCTGTCCTGCAGAGTGGACATTCCATGTTCCTAACCCTGTCCTTGTATGGTCTTGACGATACTGGTGTCATGTTGTATATGAGTCTATATGTTATTTCTTTGTCTTTATTTTCGATTTCTTTAATGTGTGTATTTTTAAATGTATTCTTAGTGTTTATTGTTCCATAAACATGTGTCCATTTTATCCTATTGTAGAGTGGTGTTGCTTGTTTCTTTATTAAATGTGTGTAAATTTCTTTAGTTGTCTTGTGTATAAGTGTTTCGTTGCCTTTTAATGCTTGAATGCATGCCATATGAAAATCCGATTGTTCTCTTCCCATGTAATGGGGTGTGTTGTTATCAATTTTTATTAACTGTCCTAGCCTTATCCCAATGTAATAATGTGTAAATAAATTTTCCTCCTTCTTTCTAATGGCTTGTCCTATAAATTTAATTCTAAGTGCTTTCAGTTTTGTTTGTATGTCTTGTAAATTAATCCCCCCTTCTAGTTTAGATTGGATTAAAGTTGTATTTTTAATGTTTTGTATTGTTCCTTGAAATATGTAATTCCTGATGTGTAAGTTTATTTGTCTTAAAATGGTTGGTGGAGGTCCCCATATGTTCCCTGTGTATATTGTTTTAGGAATTACATATGTGTTTATGATTGTGCTCCGGCCAAAAATTGAGTGTTCTGTGTATTTATGTCTGTCAATTATCTTTTTAATTGATTGTTCAATGTTTTGCCATGTTTCTGTGTTAGTTTGAGTCTGTTTGTTTGAAAAATAAATGCCATATATCCTAAGACTTTCTTTCTTACGATTTCTAAAGGGAAATATAGTCCATCCTTCCACTTACCTATCCCCATAATTTCAGATTTAGCTATGTTTATTTTAGACCCACTACCTCTTCCAAATTCTTGAAATATTGATATTATTTTTGAAATAGACTTATCATCAATAGGAAAAAAAATTGTGTCATCTGCATATGCAATGACTTTTGTTTCATTACCTCCAGGGATCCTTACTCCTTTAATACTCTCCTCTCTTCTAATTCTCTCTAACAAAGGTTCAAAGGATAGGATATAAAGGTAAAGGGATAGGGGACACCCTTGTCTAACTGATCTGTCAATTTTAATGTCTTTAGAAAGTGTGTTGTTAATTATAAGATTACTAATGGGGGACTTGTATACAATTTTAACCCAATTACAAAAATAATCTCCTAGTTTGTTGTGTTGTAATATTTTATGTAGGTATTTATGGTCTACCCTATCAAAAGCTTTTTCTTGGTCTAGAGATAATATGCAAGTTTGGATGTTTTTGTCATTTGAATATTGAATAATGTCTCTAATGAAATGATTGTGGTTCTGGATGTCCCTCCCTTTGATGCTGTATTGTTGGTTTATATGTATTAAAGTATTGAAATGTGGTTTTAATTATTTGCTAGAGTTTTTGTGAGAATTGTATAGTCTGTGTTAAGTAATGCAGTCAGATATCGTCCGCTAAACATTGGTAAGCATATGTACTGCTATATATATTTCTGTTAAAAATATAAAACTAAAGTTTGTATTTTAAAAAATCAAAAATTTTTTAAAATACATTATAGAAATAATTTTAGGACAATTTACACAAGTCTTGTACCTAAGAATTTATTAAATAGGTTTTTAAAATCAAAATAAAATTACAATGTCTCATAAGAATCATAAAAGTATCAACAAAAAACATTTACCATGCAATCTCAATTGTTTCCCTTGAAAAACGTGTATACGAAATAAACATTTGAAAAGAAAAAAAAAACATAGTAGAACTAGGAATAGGGAACTTGATTCAAAACCAGGACAATAAGACAAGAACGTTTTGGCAAAGAAATTTCCTCAGCAGAAAGGAGAGCGGAAAGTAAGGCTAGTAATAGAGACAAGTGTATAGATTAAGTAATGGCTACTTTTATTTCAGGATGTTGGATTTTCCAAAACTAAGATGAAAGGAAATGATACATTTGATGAAGTTTTAACACATCGTTTAGAATAGTATGCTATTTGTTCTACTGCTCAACAGTCTTTCTTTTAGGCATCTCTTCAAGCGAGGATGAGGCACGGACCCCCGGTGACAGTTCAAGTGCCCCAGGGCAAAAATTAGCATTACGCCAAAAAATGTATTTTATATTAAAAAAACTGATTAAATTGTTATTGCATAAGCAAGTAACTGGTGCCTTGAAATACGTTAGATTATTCATACATTTCAAGTCAATCTTGTTAGAGTCGAATGTGTCTGTGGTTTTTTTTTACTTAACAAATAAAAGTGATACATGTTTTTACAATTTATCCTCACTAAAATAGTTTAGCAAAAAAACGTAGCCATATAATGTATTAAATGACCAAATGTTTTTCTCTGTTTTAAATTAAAAAATTAAATAAACTGTTGCACACTTTTCCTTGAATTGTTATTTTAGTTTAANTTTTTTTTTACTTAACAAATAAAAGTGATACATGTTTTTACAATTTATCCTCACTAAAATAGTTTAGCAAAAAAACGTAGCCATATAATGTATTAAATGACCAAATGTTTTTCTCTGTTTTAAATTAAAAAATTAAATAAACTGTTGCACACTTTTCCTTGAATTGTTATTTTAGTTTAATTCTTTTCATATGAGAATCCAAAAGATAGCTAACAAAAGATATCTTACTAGTAAATTATTCTCTTTATTTACGTGTTTAACTTTAACATTGGGTAACATCAGACTACTTCTATCTTACTAGTAAATGATTCTCTTTATCTACCTTCTTAACTTTAACCTCTGGTGTCAGAAGACAACTTCTAACACATTAGAACATAATAATATAGGAGAGACATCGGACAAGTCTGGCCTTGTGGTAAAAGATGTGAAGACAATAAATATGATGTCTCGTGACACCCACGCTGATGACAACATTAATATAAACGCACATTTGAGTGAGTGGCTGGCTTCAAATATCTAGCATAAACCGTTAATGAGCTCACTGAAAGAATGTTGGTTGTGAAAGAAATATATCTTTATTAAAAATAAAAAAATTAACACTTATTTTCCCTCAAAAATTATTTATGACTGAAATTTAAATTCCTATTATTTAAACATTTCATTTTAACAACATATTTTTAAAAAAAATAATAATATATGTATTTCTACAATATGAAAACTAAAAATATGAATGACATTTTTTTATTCATTACTGTATCAACTCAAGTAATTTAAGAGTATTTTAGTACAATTATAAAAAATGTGTTAAAAAAAGAGTTGATATTGTTTTATTAAAATATCGATGATCAAGTTAAAGAACGTTTGTGTCATGAGTCATCCATGAAATTTATTTGATATTAGAAAATTTTGTACAAACTATATGTTAGTGAGATCATAAATGAATTAAAAGTGTAATAATATAAAGTCACGGTAAAGAGTAACAATCAAGTAAAAACTTACATTGCCAGGAGTGTTGTGTGGTAGTAGAAGTAGTCTCAACTTAGTATCAAAATCTTTCTACGCTACGATTACTAAAAAAATAATAATATAAAGTCACGGTAAAGAGTAACAATCAAGTAAAAACTTACATTGCCAGGAGTGTTGTGTGGTAGTAGAAGTAGTCTCAACTTAGTATCAAAATCTTTCTACGCTACGATTACTAAAAAAATCACTACCTACCATGTAGTCACTGCAGTATGTGAAATTTTGGCTGGTTTGTCAATGCAATGGAAAATGCGCAATATAAAGAAGTACACATAATTTCTTATTTAAGAAAATGAAAGGGATTTCAATGGGAATTGGTGAAGATATATTTTAATCTCCAACAAATTGACTGGACTTAAGAAATCGTGGTCAAACATTAAAATCAGTATATGAGAAACAACTTGATGCAATGAACATAGTATTTAATGCTAATATAGAATATGGAAAATATATTTTACTACACATAATGGATCATCAAATGCTGCTAAAACAATTTCTTAAAATACTTTAATTGTTAACAACAGAGAGAGAGAGAGAGAGAGGTAATCCCATTTTTAAGTATGTACGTAAAACTCATTAGGATTAAGGAAATAGTTTTACAGACTATGTTATGTGTCCATCAAACTGTGCATTATTGATTTAGTCTTCGCTACCATCAGCTTTGTACAATACGAGGTTATGTGTCTATCAATTGCGTATTATTTCCTGTTCTTCTCTCCCATCCGCTCCACCCTAATTGTATTTATGAACGACTGAAACAACTTTGGGAGACAGTACAGCCACAGAGTCCTTCATGTTCACGTAGATAAAAAGAATCCCATTTTCTGTTGAAAGTTTGCAAAAAGTCAAACTTGTGTTATTTGAGTGCATATTTTGTTAAGTAAAAATTGTAGGTGTGAAGATGACGCTTTGCCGGTACCCTTGTGTTGCAGATTATAAAACCTAAATATTTCAATAATACTGATGACAACATCTCTTTATCAATACTTGTCTTGACAATATACCTTTGTCATTATTTTAGTAATATCTCCTGGTCAATATTTTCCTTTTGTAGCATAGACGTGTGTGCACCTGCATTCAAAATTAAGAGTTCAATTTTAATGACTTTTTTTGTCTCCCTTGCTCAGCCTTAACTGATGGCCCTTACTATATTGCTATCTTATTACTGCATGTTTTATATAAACTGTAATATTTCATTACATTTTAGTTTTAAATCAGACGCCTTTGCATAAATTATCTTAATTTAAAATGCAGTTTCATGGTTAAAAGACTCTGTTCAAACTGAACAGATTTGAATACATGATGCTCACTTGCAAAGACTTGATGAGACATTGAAACGAAATTATTTACTACGTTGGAAGTTACGTCTGTTGTCAAAACATAACAAGAACCTATTGAATCTCGTGTACTTTATACATGGGATATATATATTTATATATATACACATCATAAATTAATTAATTAATTTTCTTATGTATTTATTTATTTGGGAGTGGTGTTTGGGGGGGGGGAGGTTGTAAAAGTGATTACAAAATAGATGTTTTAACATAACCTAAAACTTGAGCAACGCAATCAAGAATTGATGACGTCATTTAGTGTTTTTAATGTTAAATTAATATACATTATGCACTATAGTTTCTTTCTTACGTATATTGAGTTAAGAATTAATTTTAAAAAATAAATAAATGTTTAATACGATTTTAGGCAATGTTTGTAACTTTGCTTAATGAGATGTAAAATGAACATCATTTATTTACTGACAAAAATTGATAACAATATATTGCCTTAGTTATATTCAATCAATCTATATACCCTTATGTTAATTTTTTTTTTATCACATTATGTATCTCTCAATCTGTCTTCTTATGGAAAAGGCAATGTGACTTTTTATGGATAAGACAATGAATTTTGTTATGGATATGAAACTCGATCTCATTATGAATCAGAATATATGTAATATTAAAACGAACGTTTTTATTTAGGAAGAGAGTTTACTAAATACCAGGAAAAATGATCCTCCTTATAAAAGACTCCTCTTAAAAGTCTCCTCTCAAAAATATTGCTCTCAAAAGTCTCCTCTCAAAAGTCTCATCACATAAGTCTCCTCCCCAAAGACTCCTGTCAAACATCGGTGATACTGGCAACAACAATGTATTAATACAACGTGACACTTGAACAACAATATGTATTAATATATCACAACACTTGATCAAAAAAAATATATTAATATAACATAGATCTTGAACAAAACACTGTATTAGTTTAACTTAGCACTTGAACAACACGCAGTTTTAGTATGATGTTGCACTTGACCGGCTCACTGTATTAATATAACGTGACTGTTTCAGTTCTCAACAATGTAATCATCAGACAAGCATCACGTTATCGTTTATTAACATAATAAAATACAATTTGTCTTTATTTATTTAAAAAATGTCTCCTTTTAAACAATGAATACAATTCACATTAAAATGTTTTTTTCATCCATTGATCTACCTAAAACTAAAATATTATTTTGTGCATTAACTGACTTACCTAAACTTAAGCTCTTTCTTGTAGTTTATTTTGTTAAGTTCGTAAAATTCTAAATGCTGTATGAACAATATTTTGATACATCAACTGATTTATATAAACCTAAGATGTCTCCAGTAGTTCATATTGACAAGTTCAGTAGATGTTTACACCATGTCTGAACATTCTTTTGATACATCAACTGATTTATATAAACCTAAGATGTCTCCAGTAGTTCATATTGACAAGTTCAGTAGATGTTTACACCATGTCTGAACATTCTTTTGATACATCAACTGATTTATATAAACCTAAGATGTCTCCAGTAGTTCATATTGACAAGTTCAGTAGATGTTTACACCATGTCTGAACATTCTTTTGATACATCAACTGATTTATATAAACCTAAGATGTCTCCAGTAGTTCATATTGACAAGTTCAGTAGATGTCTACACCATGTCTGAACATTCTTTTGATACATCAACTGATTTATATAAACCTAAGATGTCTCCAGTAGTTCATATTGACAAGTTCAGTAGATGTCTACACCATGTCTGAACATTATTTTGATACATCAACTGATTTCTATAAACCTAAGATGTCTCCAGTAGTTCATATTGACAAGTTCAGTAGATTTCTACACCATGTCTGAACATTCTTTTGATACATCAACTGATTTATATAAACCTCAGATGTCTCCAGTAGTTCATATTGACAAGTTCAGTAGATTTCTACACCATGTCTGAACATTCTTTTGATACATCAACTGATTTATATAAGCCTAAGATGTCTCCAGTAGTTCATATTGACAAGTTCAGTAGATTTCTACACCATGTCTGAACATTCTTTTGATACATCAACTGATTTATATAAACCTAAGATGTCTCCAGTAGTTTGATTTATATAAGCCTAAGATGTCTCCAGTAGTTCATATTGACAAGTTCAGTAGATTTCTACACCATGTCTGAACATTCTTTTGATACATCAACTGATTTATATAAACCTAAGATGTCTCCAGTAGTTCATATTGACAAGTTCAGTAGATTTCTACACCATGTCTGAACATTCTTTTGATACATCAACTGATTTATATAAACCTAAGATGTCTCCAGTAGTTCATATTGACAAGTTCAGTAGATTTCTACACCATGTCTGAACATTCTTTTGATACAGCCACTGATTTACTTAAAGCTAAGATGACGTAGGTGTATTTTATATTGATTAGTAATAATAATACTACATGTTATTTGACAGTCACGATTCATCCCCTCAGGCTCGAAGTACGGCATAGAGTTAACCATATTAAAAGGGAAATGAAACAATCTATATTATACCACAGTGAAATACGAATACAAGAATAGCCTGTAACTGCGACATAACTTGGACACGTTACATAAGAAGCAGTCTGTAACTATATTCTAACTTAGACAAGTAATTTAAGAGTAACTCGGTATCTACGCTCTTACATCTAGACACATATTTACAACTGATGTGTTCTCTCTTACACCTAGACCCTGTTTACTACTGGTGTCTACCCTCTTAAAACTAGACTTCAATTTACAACTGATTTCTACTCTCTTACAACTAGAATTCAATTTGGAACTGTTGTCTACTCTCTAATAACTCGACTCAGATTTACAACTGGTGTCTACTCTCTAACAACTCGACTCAGATTTACAACTGGTGTCTACTCTCTAACAACTCGACTCAGATTTACAACTGGTGTCTACTCTCTAAAAACTCGACTCTGATTTACAACTGGTGTCTACTCTCTTACACCAGACTCCTTTTTACAACTGATGTCTACAATTTTAACAATTGATTCTTTATTTACACCTGGTGTCTATTCTCTTTCGATCCTTATTTTTAAGGATGCACAGACAATGGTCCCACACCACACCTTCCCCATGGTCCCACACTAACTCGACACACGTCGCCCTTAGATATCCATTGTTCCTTACAAGCACACCATGACAGTATACATGGTTTAACGAGACACACGTGCTTATATTTTGTTCACATGTTCTAATTTTAGGTTCAGTTGGTAGGTGAATATCCCTTTCCCATTACACGTGATTTCTGTATATTGTTTTGATCTGTATGAGCGGAGAATCACATTATATATAAATATGTAGTTATGAAATTATGAAAGCTCAACATAGTTGATACATTTACTGTAAAGTGTGCACAAAATGACTAGCACTAGAGCGATATACAAACGTCAGTGAAATACGTTACACGAAATTCTTAATGAATTTAATTCCTTCAATTTAGGAATGCAAACCAAAATTAAAATGAACAATTGACAAATTTAAAGACAACATTTCTTTGATAAATAAAATTAAACTGTCTTTTCTGATTGATCTTGTTAAAAGAGTTCGTAACTTGTCAGGTTAAAATACATTTTTAAAAATACATGTAGACATGTAAGCTTGAGAGGCTGGGAGACAGCAGGTGGACAATGTGGGAAAGATATCACGAATAAGTTCAGTAATGCGTTTTGTAGTTGGCTGGTAAAGGGGAAATGTTCACAAAGACCTTTGGTAGCGTTAGATTAATTATCAGCCATAGAAACTACCTTAATGTGATGGATGTTGATAAGTGGGCAGAGAGATGAAATAGGCGTCGTGGTGAAGTATCTGGTCGGGGAATGTTTATTTTAATAAGTTAGAAGTTCAATGACCTTGGGACGACTATCTAGTAGAGTTTATAGACACGTGACTTGAATAATAACTAATCAGTTTATGGAGACTTTTTTAGTAGGGTTAGTGATTGGTGGACGTTTATTCTGAAGTGATAAACGCGGTGGTACAAGAAAGTCGAAGAAAAACTAGTGATAAATAAGGTGTTATATTAACGGCCCTTTTTGTCAAAGGCTCACTATATTAATAGTCCACTACGTCAATGGCCAACAATGCCAATGACTCCCTATATCAATGACCCAGTATTTCAATTTCCCGTACCGTTATTGGTCCACTAAGTCAATTTCCCACGATATCAATGGTCCACCATGTCAATGGCGCTCTGTATCAAAGACCCACCAGGTCAAAGGCCCATTATGTCAATGACCCACTATGTCAATGGCTACTTTATAAAATGTGGTTGTTATTTTATTCATTTCCCCCTATTCCACAGCTCCTCTCTGTCTTTGATTAAATATCACGTGTTTTTATGGATCTGTTATTATCTTTATCCCGGGTCAATAAATTAGTGAAGATATCGTTTCCCTAGTCTTATGTATGGACATGTTTTCGGGTAGTGGTCCGGAATGTCCATTTGAGAGAACTAGGGTTACACGTTTTATCATTGTTTGTATCATTTCGATAACATGGAAATGGCTTGGGTTTTTACTGGCATTTCTAAAAATGTCTATCTAATCTGAGGTCATATTTGCCGGTGACTTGCAGTTATGAAGACCGATGTCATTGGCATGCCAATAAAAAGAGTGAACTTTTTCAGAAGAGGGAATTTTTATTCATGAATATTGAGTGAAAGAAAAAGGAAAGCCTTCTTCTGTACTTAGGGTTAATAAAATAATAATTTAAACAGTTTCTTATTGATGTATTGTAGTTTTTTCAAAATACTTTTTTTAAGTCATTTTTTAAGACAAAATCTTTCGAAATGCTAAAAAAATATTTTAAAAAATAACATCTTCGTCAATTCTTTACTAGTTCAATCGCTTGATATTTGAGCTCGATTGTAATGATGTAAAATGTCTTTTACATTTTGTATGTGATTTCAACTTTATCTGCCATCTTAACTTTTTGGCAGTCAAACGTCTTTACTCTTGTGTCAAGCATTCGAGTCTTAAGTTAAGATTGTTTCTTCACGAGAAGCGCTGTCACTGGGTTTAATATGCTGCTGAAATGTACGTTTAAAATAAAACTGAATTGGAATTTAGGAGAAAAGATTTCAGATTAATTAGAGCATGTCAGGAGGAGAAGACATAAGGGAGATGCTGGAGTGTACTTTCATGTATGGTCGCTTTCATTCTGAACTGCAAATTAGATTATTAGAGATCAAGGAAGTAGCAACTATGTAGTAAGCTGTTCAACCCAAGAGTCTCCTATCAGCAAGTGAAGAGGAAGTCTTGTTGTCCGTCCAAAATTAATCTCTGAATGTAAATATCTGCGAATAAAAATACAATATTCTCATGGAAAAATTGTTGGTAGCAATAGAATTTTTGAAAAAAAACTTTTGTGAAACAATGTGTATTACTCGAAGCTGGAGGTAACTCGCCAAACATTTCAAACGATTTTAAAAAAAAAATTGACTGCAAATATTTCAACATAACAGAGAAATATTTGCAGAAGTTAACCACTCTAAGAGATAAAATGATTGTTTAATATAACATCGATCTAACATATTCTCAACTTTATGATAAGCCTCTTGAGAATGGAAATTAGTTAAAATCTATGCTTGATTCTGTAAAATATTCCCAACAGTTTGTAACAAAATGATGCAAAGAATCTCTTTTGTTGTTTTTGCTTCGCCTCTTAACTCCGCCACACTTTATGTGAGCATTTGTGTCTGTACTTGGCATCAACTAAATATGGTCAGCTTAACTTTATCATTTTAAGTAATAAAGTTTAAATAAAACAGTTCAAGCAATTTTTCCGTGTATCACCCATTTCTCTTTTTCGCACCCTTCATAGAAAGATGATAATAAAGAATATATCACTTTTCAAAACCACTAACATATACGAGGTCCACATCATTCGAAGAGGTGGGACGGTTCAAACGACGGTCTAATGTTAAGGTACAACGACATTTTATTTAAAAACTATGTTCTCCTCTGTTGTTCTCGAATTAAATTTTGAGTTGTTCAAAGTTAAATTCACATCTTTTATATATATATATATATATATAGATATATAAATAAATAATTATATTTATATATATATATATATATATATATGTAAATATATATTTTTTTTTTTTCTATATATAACCTTTTGTATGTCTGTATGTATGTATGAATGTATGTCCCACATTTTCTCCTGCAAAATTAATGTTATGGCAATCAAACGTTGGTGATGTGTTGCCCAGAAGCATGTGCATTTATCTCAGTCGTTACAACCCTTTTAAAATATTCCAATTTCAGATCGCTGGCACTTACTTCAATTAAGATAGATAAATACACTGCAAAGTGGCTTAACTACTATTACTGCCGCCATGGGTGGCCAAATATTTTCCAGAGAGTTTAGCATCAGGGAACACAATATTTTTTTGCGACCACCCCCCTTTTTTTCAACCCTGAAACCCATTATTTTCAACCATTAAATACTATCAAGGCTATCTCCACACTATTCAGGCGCCCCGGGACGTATGTCCCATCTGCCAGACCTTTAGTTACGCTTCTCGCTACTAGAACTGCCCCCGCTTACACAAAAAAAATCTGCAAAGCCCCTACCCCCGGGGAAAAATACATGTGACAAAACATTGTACATAGTTAGAAAAGGTGCTATACAAGGATGGAAACTAACAGTTTCATTACAGAGCTTTTATGTTGTACAATAATCAAATGATATTTATTTTTCTTGTATCCCTAAATGTAGGGATCGATTCAAGTGAACTACGGCTCAGTACAGAACTTAATCTTTTACAAAAATATTTCATTAGACGAATGCATCAATAACAGGATATAAATTACTGTATATAAATTAAATATAAAGTTTTTATGGATAAAATATTTCAAAAAAAAAAAAATTATATTAAAATTATTTAACAGTATTCGCAAAATTTGTGTAAAACATTTTTGAAATTTATTTTTGCATGAAAAAAGAACAAAATAAAAATGTCTCATAAAGTTCCTTGAAGATATATAAAAAAAAAAATTATATTAAAATTATTTAACAGTATTCGCAAAATTTGTGTAAAACATTTTTGAAATTTATTTTTGCATGAAAAAAGAACAAAATAAAAATGTCTCATAAAGTTCCTTGAAGATATAAATAAAAACATTACGAAAAATAAAAAGATTGTTTCCCTTGAATATCAAAGATGTAAACGTTATTTTAAAAAAGAAAATAGGTGAACAAGGTAAGTGTGAGATTGAAATAAGAACTAAGAAAGTAAGACAAGAACTTTTCGGCCAAAAGACTTCCCCCAACAGACGGGACAGATAAAAATAGGACAATAAATAGAGACAAGTTAATAACTTAAGTGTTATTTGTGGAAGTTAGATTTCCCAAAAATACGATTACAGAAAGTGAACAAATTCATGAAATATTATTGTTAAAATGAAATCATTTATAAGATCATGTTATTTTTGCTACTCTCTGCCAGTGTTTCTTTTAGGGATGTCTTCAAGAAGGAGGTGAGTGTCCCACAAAACAAGTCACATTCCCAACAGGAAAATGAGTGCTATAAAACGAACATATATTTCATTAAAAAAAAACAATTATATTGTCATAAAATAAACAAATAAATGGTGCATTGAGCTATATTAGATTGTTCATATATTTAAAGCTAATCTTGTTAGAGATAGAGACCGACCGAAAGTGATGTTCTCATTTCGGCCAAAACCGAAATTAGGCTGAAAGTTCAAAATAACTTTCGTGTGAAAACCTAAGCCGTAAACAAAAGCTTAAAGTGACTTTTATGAAAATTAAGCACTGGAGTTCCCTTTGCTTTTATACTATAATTACAACCTTGAACATATACTTGATAATGCCTTCAATACATATTAGGTATCTAATAAAGTCAATTGTCCCCTGACTATCATGTATTAAGGTTGTAAAATATCACAACAATATTATCGTCATACTAATGCTTTGCATTTTCAAAAACAGCTAGCAAGAAATCGATGTATTAATATTTAACAAACACATTAGTCTTTCCTCGATGGTGACGTCATTATTTCCTACAGCAATCTACCTCCCTAACCCCTATTGATGGGGTCATTTTTTTTTTGCTGGGTCTTTTAAATTTGTCTAAAAAATGAAAAAAAAAAAATAAAATGGACATAATGCCATTCCCAAGGATTATTAAATATTATTCACCTATACCAATGACTTCGGTGATGAGCATCATGATGATATATCAAAGTAAAAGTACAAATTGCGGGATTGAATTAATCCAGGGTTTAGAATTTTATTTTTGAAAAATTTAAAACACAAAACTATATAAATAGTATAATTACATTAGTTTTTCCCCGTAAAAATGTCAACATTTGCAAAGGACTAATTGAAATTTAATATTTGGAAATATAGGACAATTAAGTGAGCACTTTTCTCAGAGAATTAATCATTTAATATTTGATGACAGCATGACGTCCAGCAAAAATGAAGATTGGATTGCCGGCCTAGAGACAGACAGACAATCCGACTTCTGGTAGAGGAACGAAATCCTCAGCCGCTTTAAAAAAAATGGCTGAAAGCCTCAATCACTTTCGGCCGAATAGAAATTAAACCCAAAATTAACTTTTTTTTTAAGCCGAAAGTGATCAAACGGCCTCTTTCGTCGCTGAAACCGAAGGCTAAGCCGAGATTCGTGGGTCTCTCATTAGAGGCTTTCATAATTTAATTATAAATATCATTCTGGGAAGAAAATTGTGACGGTATGTGTATTTATTTTTTATTTCAGCAACTACACACGTTTGAAAACTTTAATAACACCGTATAAAACGACGAAGTATCCAACATGTGCAATTTGTGTTCAAATTATATTTCACAATAAAAGCATGACTTTTAAAGTAGGGATAGGTGTTAATTATAAAGTATATGATTGCGTTTTGCTGTTAAAAATAAACTTTTTAGCATACTTTTAAGTTTACTTAATTCCACGTTGGTTGAGAAAAGAAAAGGTTAAAAAACAGTTTTTTAAATATTTTTTCTACATAAATTTAGAGTTTAATAGGAGCATACCATTAACACACGTTTCATGATATAGTGTTAAGTTAAATGCGTTTGTGTTTTTTATAAACTATAAAATATGCTGGATTTTAAACATATTTTCCTAAATAATAGAATTGTTTTTTTTAAAACTTAGCCATATTTATTAAATCTGTATTTCTTAGATAAGATTTTAAGATACGTTAGTGTCGTACTGGTCATAATGGGACGCGTCGTAATGGAAATTTATTCCTTCGCTTTGTTTTCCAAAATTTCTATATTTTACGATGACAGTTATTTGCGTTGGTCCAAATTACTCTTCGTGGCTCTATTGTTAGCAATATCAATGTTTTTAAAAATAAGTAACGAAACACAAAGCTAAATGAGCCATTGTAATCTGGACACAAGCAAAACACAAGAACAAAAATAGGATAAACAAAATATTCTAACGCAATGCGCAGGGGTTCCGCTAACGCAAAACCTTGGTCTGTCGACCACTTTGCCATACCCTAGTGCCGGCCCTGGTGGAAGCGTAACTCACTCGTTTCTACTGGACCTTGGTCAATATTAGCATTTCCGTTTGGCATTTCGTTTTGAGAGTTCACTATGAATATGTATGCAATACAAACATGAAGAGTTAAAACTACTGCTAGAACGTTGTTTACTATTCAATATATAAAAGAGATGACGTGGTATAAGTTTTTAGTAGATGTATGAGACACAAACAATTGGTGTACATAAAATAATATTTGGTAAGCTTCCAATTACGGTTACACGAAATACACAAGTAATTTGCCTTACTTACTTTAAAAAAAAAAAAAAAGACACAAAAACACTGAGTTATCCCTGTTAAATATTAGAATATCACACTTTAAAAAAAGAAAAAAAGAGATTGTACGACTGTCACAAAATACGAATTTGTTAAAACAAATCCACGCTAAGGACATTTTTTCTGTGGTCAGCCAACTGGGGCAGTGCTATCTTTGCTGTGGTCAGCCAACTGGAGCATTGCCATTTTTTTTTGTTTTCAGCAAACTAGGGCACTGACATTTTATAGGACCTGGATCAGAAGATGCACATTAACAATTGTTTCAAATGACTTAAAGTTTTAACTTAACAAGTATAGGCACCTTTAGTTTCATGGCTGTTATCTTTCCATTTAACCATGGGTTCGAGGGAGTGGTTAGGATTAGGTGAGACTTGTTAAGGTTTAGTGAGGTTGGTTAGGATGAGGTGAGGCTTGTTAAGGTTTAGTGAGATTGGTTTGGTTTTGGGGAGATTGTTTAGGATTAGGTGAGGCTTGTTAAGGTTTAGTGAGATTGGTTTGGGTTTGGTGAGGTTGGTTAGGATTAGGTGAGGCTTGTTAAGGTTTAGTGAGATTGGTTTGGGTTTGGTGAGGTTGGTTAGGATTAGGTGAGGCTTGTTAAGGTTTAGTGTGGATGGTTTGGGTTTGGTGAGGTTGTTTGGGATTAGGAGAGGCTTGTTAAGGTTTAGTGTGGCTGGTTTGGGTTTGGTGAGGTTGGATAAGGTTAGGTTAGGCTTGTTAAGGTTTAGTGAAGCTTGTTAGGGTTTGATGAGGTTGCTTTGGATTAGGTGAGACTTGTTAAGGTTTAGTGAGGTTGGTTTCGGTTTGGTGAGGTTTGTTAGGATTAGGTGAGGTTTGTTAAGGTTAAGTGAGGCTTGTTTCGGTTTGATGAGGTTGGTTAGTATTAAGTAAGGCTTGTTAAGGTTTAGTGAGGCTGGTTTGGGTTTGGTGAGGTTGGTTAGAATTAGGTGAGACTTGTTAAGTTTTAGTGAGGCTGGTTTGGGTTTTGTGAGGTTGGTTAGGATTAAGTGAGGCTTGTTAAGGTTTAGTGAAGCTGGTTTGGGTTTGGTGAGGTTGGTTTGGATTAGGTGAGGCTTGTTAAGGTTTAGTGTGGCTGGTTTGGGTTTGGTGATGTTGTTTAGGATTAGGAGGGCTTGTTAAGTTTTAGTGAGGCTTGTTTGGGTTGGTGAGGTTGGTTAGAATATGGTGAGGCTTGTTAATGTTTAGTGAGGCTGGTTTGTATTTTGTGAGTTTGGTTAGGATTAGGTGAGACTTGTGAAGGTTTAACGAGGCTTGATTGGGTTTTATGAGGTTGGTTGAGATTAGGTGAGGCTTGTTAAGATTTAGTGAGGCTGGTTTGGGTTTTGTGAGGTTGGTTAGTATAAGGTGAGGCTTGTTAAGGTTTAGTGAGGCTTGTTAAGGTTTAGTGAGGTTGGTTAGGATGAGGTGAGGCTTGTTAAGGTTAAGTGAGATTGGTTTGGGTTTAGGGAGATTGTTTAGGATTAGGTAAGGCTTGTTAAGGTTTAGTGAGATTGGTTTGGGTTTGGTGATGTTGGTTTGTATTATGTTAGGCTTTTTAAGGTTTAATGTCGCTGGTTTGGGTTTTGTGAGGTTGGCTAGGTTTAAGTGAGGCTTATTTAGGTTTCGTAAGGCTGGTTTGGGTTAGATGATGTAATTTAGAACTAGGTGAGGCTTGTTTAGGTTAAGTGCGGCTGGTTTGGTTTTTGTGAGAGGTTGGTTTGGATTGGGTGAGGCTTGTTTAGGTTTAGTGAGGCTGGTTTGGGTTTGCTTAGCTTGGTTATGATTAGGTGAGGCTTGTTAAGGTTTATTGAGATTGGTTTAGGTTTGGTGATCTTGGTTTAGATTAGTGGATTGGGTGAGGCTTGTTTAGGTTTAGTGAGGCTGGTTTGGGTTTGCTTAGCTTGGTTATGATTAGGTGAGGCTTGTTAAGGTTTATTGAGATTGGTTTAGGTTTGGTGATCTTGGTTTAGATTAGGTGGGCTTGTTAAGGTTTAGTGAGGCTGGTTTAGGTTTGGTGATGTTGGTTAGTATTAGGTGAGGCTTGTTAAGTTTTAGTGAGGCTGGTTTGTGTTTGGTGAGGTTGGTTAGGATTAGGTGACGCTTGTTAAGATTTAGTGAGGCTGTTTTGGGTTTGGAGATTTTTTTTAGGATTAGGTGAGGCTTGTTAAAGTTTAGTGAGCTGATTTGTTTTTGGTGAATTTGGTTAGGATTAGGTGAGGCTTGTTAAATTTTAGTGAGCTGGTTTAGGTTTGGTGAGGTTGGTTAGGATTGAGAAGGAGGTGATGCTAGAAATTATTTTGTCTGTTGCGGTTGTCAATTGATGTCTTCATTAGTCTTTGCAGTACACATTTTTAGTATTTGGCCAGTTTGTTTTAGACTAATTTTTTTCTAGACTTAATTTGTGATTCATCATCTCGCTATGAGACATAATTAGCGTTCGTTGACTGTTTTATTTTTTGATGAGCTTGATATTGTTTTAATGCACATTATGTTACCATACAGCAAGAATATGAAATAAAAAATAATGTTAAAGCTTTAAAAAAAAATTTAGTTCCCCCTGCTTAAATTATAGATCAATCTTTTCTTACCGTCCCCATTTAACTAAAGAGAAAAAAAAAATCTTTTCTCAACCACGGAAAGATGCATTAAATAAGAATGGGCCCGCATGACGTCATTAAATTCAAATGTGTAAATAAAGAAACAATTTATTTTTCTTTTATACTCGATTAAACATTAAATTATTAATAAGAAGAAATTAGTAGACAATGTTTTCTAATTCTGGAACATCAGTGTATCACAATTTATTTATTTTTTTTTTACATTTTAGTTATTAGTAAAGTATTTGTGGTTTGAAAAGAATACAGAAAGTCTTAAGATATCTACATTATTATTGTCATTTTGTATAGCCATCTTTCCAATATTGAATATGAGTTAAATAGCAATGTATATAATTTGACGTGTGACGCAAAATTTGTTAGATAAAATATGATTGTATTTTTGACTGTTCATCCGGGGATTAAATGGTTCGGATTAACATGCGGCGCCGATATCAGTCGATCATTTCCAAATAAATAATTTCACGAGAGACTTCATTGCGTTATCATTTGACTGTGAACGCTGGAGATAACTTCACTAGAGACTTCAGTAGCTTGATCTATAACTGCAACCTAGAATAGTAGCAAGTATATTATTTTAAGATCTGAACACTTGATTGTAGACGTTGGAGTAACTAGACTTAGTACTTCATTAGCGTTATCATTAACTGCGACTTCTACCTAGAGGACTAGTAAGTACGCAACATGATATTGATAGTATTCTATTGCCCTTGTATTGTTCATACACTTTGTAGCAATTTTTCGATGGTGTCTGATCTTATTCTAATTCCTAAATTTCATTATATTAATATTATGAATTATATTATTGCTTTTGCCACGGGCTACGACACGCCGCCATATTATCAAGGGGATAGTAGGTTGCTATTCTAAACCACCCTTGTCTCTTTTAACTAGAAAACTATATGTATACTATGTACCTGTAAATTTAATGATTGATAATGTTACAATTTCAAATAAATTAATTACAATGTTTGCTTGGTCCAACATTGTCGCGAAGCAAGATCTGCTTACGCCGATAATGATCAGACTTATAAATATTTCCACAAATAGGATGTATGTGTACAAGCTATGTCACCTTCCGTACGTCGATCTAATTTCGTTGCTGTTGGAACGGGACTTTTCAGATTACGACTTTTTGCTTGGATACTTATCCATTTTTTAGCCTTTGCCTTTTAGCCTGGTTTCTATTACTGGACCGACTTACAATTGAAGCTGCAAATAGGGAATTGATTTACAACCTACACCAAACTAGCTGACAGCAACCACAATAAGNGCTGTTGGAACGGGACTTTTCAGATTACGACTTTTTGCTTGGATACTTATCCATTTTTTAGCCTTTGCCTTTTAGCCTGGTTTCTATTACTGGACCGACTTACAATTGAAGCTGCAAATAGGGAATTGATTTACAACCTACACCAAACTAGCTGACAGCAACCACAATAAGATCCAGATCCAGGGACTCTCACTACCACGATTTATCGCTGGAGAGTCATCTTCCCCGTAATCTACGACCAATAACTCCGATTTCGCTACGCTTAGAACGGCTCTAAAGACCGGAACAGGGACACGCTTCTGGAACAGAAGGAACTCTCACAATGTGTGATCCACCAAGATCATTACTGAAACTATAAAGGCTAAGTAAAAAAAGATTGAGTATAGAACTTTGAGCAATATTGCATTAATAAAGATGATAAGGAGTTATGTTAGGGACACTTGCATTGCATTGATAAACCTTTCTAATTGGAGGATTTCCATTTGATGTATACATTTTAATCACCAAGAGTGTATTACGGAGAAATTTGTAAAAAATTATTATTCATTAAATACTTGTAGTTATTTCTCCTTTTACAAAGACTTCGATTCAGTCTATGCTATATGTATATAGATAGATTATTATGTATGTGTGGTATTCTACGAATCTCTAGACAGAGTGCCAATAAGAGAACTCATACGACAGATAACCTTCCATAATATATCATTTTCCAGATCACCAACCATACTACATAATCAAGTATTTTATTTCAATTGCACTGTTGTCCTCTCTTTGATATCATCATAAAGCACAAAATGTACACTTTCAGTGCCCGGAACTAACGCACTTGACGTACGTGTACGTCACATCAGTTACCACATTTTTTCAAGAAATGGATCATACAGATATAGTGATCTGACGCCAGACATGGACAGTACATTTCATTAAAAGAAAAAAATTAAATTATTGTTATTCTTGTTTTTGTTTTGCTTTTGAAGAGCGTTAATCTATAAAACCATTTAAATCATCAAAACACATTAAAAATGGTTTAGAAAACGGATGTAGTAAATGAGTGCAGTGACAATATTTTATTGAGATATTTTAATGAGTTATTTAATCTTGTATCTGATGTATGTGTACTTTAAAGGAGGTTACATTTTTGGTAAGAAGATTTAAAAATGCTGTCTATCATTATGGTTTGCTTGACATAGCTGTGTGAACATCCCTACACAAAATACAAGTCTGCCATTGGTCAGAAATCTAATAGAACAGTTACTCTGTTTTTTTTTTACCACTTGCATACATTTAACTATTTTATTTTAAACTTAAACTAATAACATCCCATTATAAACTTCTTAACTTATTCAAGTGATAAATATAACAATGTTAGTATATGTAAATATATTGAGTGTGGTGTGTGCATGTATACAGTTAGCTTATATTGTCTGTCAGTTCAACTTGTCAACACTCGAGCGCTAATTACTAGTTGACCTGACCAATAGAAATTTGTTGTCTCCCATTATATATATATATATATTTAAAAAGGAGGGCATTGGAATAACAGACGTTCGGTGTAATGGCATTCGGAAAATCATCGCTCTACTTTACAATTTTACAAATTATTTGATTAGATTGATAATACATTGTCAAATTCATCAGACTGATTAGACAAGGTCCTCATACTGATGATACATAGACAAGGTCCTCAGACTGATGATACATAGACAAAGTAATCAGTTGATGATACATTGGCAATTCCTCAGACTGATGATACATTGACACTTACTCAGACTGATGATACATCGACACTTACTCAGACTGATGATACATAGACAAGGTCCAAAGACTGTCGCTATATAGAGAAGGTCCTAACTATGATGATACATAGACTGGGTTGTCATTTTCTACAGGAAATTAGTCAGAACAATGGTTGGAATACAAACATCAGAAACTGAAAAAGGAGTAGGTCAATTACTTCTTAACAATATGTTTTGTTTACGCACTATTTATTTTATGCATCATTAGAAAAGGGTTTAACAAATATATGAAGAATGTTTTTATAAATTATTCAAGTTGTAATGATTGAAAAAAATATAGTTCCATATCAGTGTCTCATCCATCTGAATGTGTACGAAATCTTTTATAAGGGATTTTGTTATATAAATTGTTAAATTGAATTAATCCCTGGAGAAAGATTTGATATAAAATAGTTAACTTTTTAATAACCACTAAAGTAATACTAATTTTTTTTTTATATATATCCTTAGCTTAATATGAATTTTTATAAATTTACCAACAAAACTGACTTGATCCACATCCAGCATTAATCCATAACTACAAGAGCAATCATATCCACCAATGGTGTTGTCATTATTTTATTCACCAACATCCAAGTTCAGTTTTTTCTATATATTCACCGCCCACGATCAATCTATTGATCATTGTGTCTCCTATTCAATGTTGTTTTGCAATGGGGATTTGCAATGTTTCTGTGCCTGATGTTGATGAGGATATTTCTCTGATTGCAAGTGCCACCTTAAGCGGGAATTATGCAATGGGGATTTGGAGGCTTGAGGCAAATTACACAAATGTGTCTAGTTTTTTCGCCTCAACTGTACATTTTGAAAGCTTTCTCAAGTCCTTGATTGTATTGGGAATGAATGAGCAGCTCATATAATGGGTTCTTGCTGGTATGACCCTGAATAGCCTGTCATGGCCTCGTCGCTGTCTATGGGGGAAAGGGACGAGTTTTTGTTTAATTCTGGAACGATGGACCAGCCAATTATTTAT
Organism: Lymnaea stagnalis; assembly: GCA_964033795.1. Taxonomy (NCBI): domain Eukaryota; kingdom Metazoa; phylum Mollusca; class Gastropoda; family Lymnaeidae; genus Lymnaea; species Lymnaea stagnalis. The sequence continues at coordinate 192,599 of CAXITT010000890.1, read as the reverse complement.
CGTGTTCATCATGGAGAGCCTGGATTGTCGTCGTCGTTCCTACAATGGTGACCAGCCTAGTGTTTCCAGCATTCTGCCGACACTAGAGGTATTCCTGTATCGCTTCAGGACAAAGCGTGCTGCCCGTCGCTGGACTGCCTCCAGCCTGTCACGGCTCATCAGGCTAAAAGGTCCCAGACTGAAGATGCGTAATCTAAAACTAGACGGACAAAGGCGGTATATGCTCTTTCTTTTACACAGGTGTTGCCAATCTTTAGATTTCGCCTTAAGAACCCAAGGGTCTTGTTTGCTTGGTTACATACATTGTTCATGTGCTCGTCGCAGCGGACCTCTCTTTGATTGGTAACACCCATGTATGGCCGTACAGTTTATATGTGTAGTGTAGAGGAGTAAAACTTCTAGAAACTGATAGTGTATGGCACTTGGAAGGGTGAAATTCCATGTCCCAGCTCATCTCCTACTCAGCTAACAGATTGAGATCCTGTTGTAGCTGGTCCTGGTCAGATCTGTTAGCGATCGTCCTATACACCGTTGTGTCATCTGCGAACAGTCTTGCTTGGCATTTCAGTTTCTCGGGTAGGTCATTAATGTATGCTAGTAACAAATAGGGGTCTAGCACTGATTCCTGGGGGACCCCTGACTTCACATCGGCAAAGGAGGAGCTTGTACAGTCCACAACTACTGCTTGGAATCGGTGTCTGAGGAAGCTAGAGATCCATGTTTTAGTGGGGCCTTGGATCTCATATCTGTGGAGTTTGTGTAGATGCAAACTATTATTTGCACAGTCAAAAGCCTTTGCGGAGTCCATCACCAGCATGTCAGTCTGCTTGTGGTTCTCCAGATTGGTCATCAAGTCTTCTACAAATTCAAGGAGCTGGGTCCCACATGATCTGTTGATTCGGTAACCATGTTGACAGTCATTTATATATTTTGGCTTCAAGATGCTATCATGACTGTGCTTACGATTATGTGCTCCAACAGTTTGCAGACCACGCTGGTGAGGGATATTGGACGATAGTTGGCAGGGTCGGAATGCTCAGCTTTCTTGTAGATTGGAGTGACTTGCGCTGTTCTCCAGTCTGATGGAAAATTTCTATCTCTATCCATCCATCTCTCTTTTTCTCTCTCAATCAATGTACATATCTGTCTGTCTATTAGTCTTTCCATATCAATCTCTATATCTCTATCCGGCTTTCTCTATCTCTACCTCTTCCTGAATATGTATATCTTTATCACTATATCTCTTTCTAGATTCATATCT
>CAXITT010000890.1:155420-184006 GCA_964033795.1 Lymnaea stagnalis | reverse complement strand
TGTATCTTACTGTCATCATTTCAAAGCATACGTCTCACTTATAGATGTTCTTCATTCATTGGTCCTGGGTAATATCTTAACTAGAACATGGATAGAGATTATGAACATGAAAGTTATCCATGTTGAATAAAAAAGGAAACAAAACATTAACTCAGGAAAACTTGGCATATGCAACATAAGAAACTTGGCATATGCAACATAAGAAACTTGGTATATACAGCACATAAAAGCTGCAAAAATAATTTCTCTAAATTTGGAGACAAGAAAATGTTCTCATAATTCAAAAAATGTTGGCATTTAACACCTGTCAGAGATCTTTACATATAAAAGTAGTGGACGCTGTAAACATGAGATAATGGAGTGACAAGTAGTAGTGGAAGTTATATTTCCAAAACTTTATTAGTTTCTCAAACAAGTAAATTTAATGTTCTACAAGAATCATCACATTATATTGCAGTCTCTCCCCTTATTACCCTTACATTATATGACAAGTAAATGTACAAAAATTATGATGATTGTCTTGCCATTACAACAACATTTTGTCATCACTGTCATGATTTACAACATAGGTGTCCACCCTAACACCTTAAAACCAGATGCCTCGCTGGCTTCACAACAACCGTGGCCAAATTTTAAATACAAAAACAAATCAGAGAATGATTGAATATATTTACACAAAAAAAATAGTTTAACAACTATTGTCTTTTTGTGCCACTGCCCCATGCCCGTTTCTCCCTATTGACGATGCGAAGTGATCTGCGTGGTGTGATTGGAGGAGGAACTACTTGCGTTGTGATCATGTGTTTACTTCGTGAGTGGGCGGAATGTTCGGGTGCAGTCATTACAGTTACACACATGTAATGCTACTTTGGTAAAATCTGTTTTAACTGAATAGCATCTCCACTGGACACGCATGATTTTAATCTGAATTAAAAATCGTTGTCTGTGAGGATGAGCTAACATCGGTTAGTTAACCCTGTAGCCCTTGTGGCACCCATACACATACAACTTGTTACACAAATGCAGTTTACAAAAAGGGGCACATTGTCACATCAGCATATTCTTCTTTACATGTCATGTTTAGATGTTGAATTAATTGATCTATTCTTCTAATTTCTAAACCACAGATCAGTATTGATCAGATATTGATGAGTGTGCAGATAGAACACACACATGACAAAAGTTGTGTTTAAACACTGATGTCATGTTTAGATGTTGAATTAATTGATCTATTCTTCTAATTTCTAAACCACAGATCAGTATTGATCAGATATTGATGAGTGTGCAGATAGAACACACACATGACAAAAGTTGTGTTTAAACACTGAGGTCGGTTACCCATATTCCCGTCAAAGTAAACAAAAACTGAAAATTGTAATGGATCTTGCCAGCAAGGTAGATTTATTTAAAATTAAAGTTATTCAAAGTAGGACTTTTTTCAAATGAACTCAAGGCCAGGTGGTAATAGTTCAATTGATTTAAATGCAAGGAAGTAATAGTTCAACTAAATTTAATTCAAAAAGTAATAGTTCAAATGAATTAAATGCAACATAGAAATAGTTCAAATGAACTCAATGCCAGGTGGCCATAGTTCAAATGAATTTAATGCAGCTCAGAAATAGTTAAATGAATTAAATGCCACGTGGGAATAGTTTGAATTAAGTTAATGCAAGATTGGAATAGTTCAAATGTTTTCAAAGCAAAGTAGGAATAGTTCAAATGAATTAAATGCAAAAGAGGAATAGTTCAAATAAAATTAGAGGTATATAAAAAATCAAACCCTTGTGAAATAAAATTATTTTTAAATATGTAAAATAATTTTTGCTGAAACAATTTGTAACAACAAATGTTTAATTATATCAGAACAAATTACTGCCACTCTGTGTAAGGAGAAGGTTTTTTTATCAGGCTTGCTCAGTGAAGCGTTTACTCCATGCTTGCTCAGTTTGAAATTGCTCTGCTTGATGTAAATGCAAAACTGGATACACTCTGATTGGAGACACAAAAGTATAGGGGAGAATTTTATTTATTTTTTTTATTTTATTTTGGGGGAAAAGCGACATTTCCCAAGTATATTTTATCATGCCTTTTAATTAAGATGTTTTTTATTCATAAATTATATGTACAGTGTTATCCTACATTTAACCTGTTCATTTAAATATCACTGAAGACATCAACTGTGATTTTTGAGTTGAAGACTGTGTCAACACAGAGGCAGCTGTTCTTGACTTGGTAGGAAACGATAGACCAGGAATAAAAAATAACGTGTGTGAAGGTATGTCTGATAGATATATTTGAGTTCACTTTTGTTTATTTTTTTTTTAAATATGGAGTTTTGTGTTCCTTAATAATAAAATAATATATAATTTAATAAAATCCATTTAAACATATCAATTATGCTCATCTTGATTTTCTAGAAAGATATAATCTTGTAGCTATAATGGCCATAAGAGATGAGTATAAAATTGTATTAAATGATAACATTTGTTTGTGTCTCAGATATCAATGAATGTACAACAAAAATCCACAACTGCGAGAATATATGTGAGAACACACCAGGAAACTTCAAATGCAAGTGTAACTATTGGTGCACTGTGGGGACTGACAGGAAACTTAAACTGCAAGTGTAACTATTGATGCAATGTGGGGACTGACAGAAAAAGTTGTGTCAAAAGTAAGAATTAAGAAATAAACATATAGGAATGTATTGAATTAATATCAAACTGTACAACATGCAGTGTTGTAGCTTGGACTTGTGCCACCAGCTCGTGGCAAGATTTTCTCTACCGCTTACTAGCAAGAAAACCAAAATAATATAAGCATTTGAATGAAACTTTCACCCCTCCATATAAGAAAAAAATTACTCCTTGTAGCGGAACACACTTTTGCTTGCCACCCTCCTTCCTAAACCACTGACCACAGGAAATTTAATTCTAATGTTTTAAAAGGGCTTTAAATAAGTCATCTATTTCTGTAATCCATGTAATGAATATAAGGCTGAAATTAGCATGGCTGTGTTAAAATTTATAAAAAAGTACTACTATTGCAAACGTTTAAAGCGTTTTCAACACAGATGAATATGAGTGCATTTTTTTTCACAAACTGAATTTCAAGGGACATTGTGTGTGATACAAAATTTGATAATATCTGTACTTTTGTACAGGGTACTACCACTGTGTAAAAGTCGATACAGTCTTCAAGCAATTTGGTCGTGCCAAGGTGAGTGGTGAGCTGAGAAGTTGATATTTGTCTATGTTTTTTTGTTTTATTTTATTGACATAACCATACCAGATTTTTTTGTGTTGATTAAATATATAATTTTTTTTTAAATATCTATGTAAAAGAAAACAAAATTAAAAGATCCTAATTTTTTTTATGTAATAGACCAAGTTGGCTGTAATTCTACACGCGACACATGTCGTTGTAACCTAGTAATTTGATTATAAATTTGTAGTCATTTGTGAATCACGAGAAAAAGTGGGAACTATATTTTTTCTAGTGTGGAGATGGACCTCACGCTTTGGTAGATTGAGGCAGTGTACCATTTTATCTGACAGGGAGCAGACTTATTTGTATTCTCTCTTGTATGGATTAATGAAGTATTTAATTATTGTGATTCAATTATGATGTGGAATATTATATAAGTGTGTTATTGTTGCATCCCAGAATCATTAATGCAGGATACCCTCAGAGCAAGGCTTATTATTGATGTGGTTAAAAAATGTAATAAAGTACTATGTAATTTATTCATTGGAAAATATTATTACTTTTGAGTGAGAGAGATTGATCATAATTCAAGTGATAGCAGCAGGCCATACACCACAATAGTAATAATTAACCATCTTACATCTTCAAAATATTAGCTTGTGTTACAGTCTTTAAATTAATAGTTTTATTTTTAATATATATATTTTAAGATATGTTTAAAAATTAAATAATTTAAGTTGCAAAAAAAAAATGTATCCATCCTTCTATTTTAACAGATATCAATGAATAAACATTTGATCAATTGAACCTGTGTGACCTGCTCTATGCAGCTTGTGGACAAGGTAAAAGGGGATTCAATTGTAGCAATGACTGGCCTGTGGTACTGGTGCTGTCATATGTGACCCTGTGAGATGATTCCTCTGTAAACCAGGATTTACTGGTAAGTTTCACAGTTTGAATATTGTTTTTTTTTTATTTTTTTTTTATTTTTACTTGATACATGAACAATTAGTTTAAATTGACATAATTTTGAATACCATCTGTAACTATATTTCCATGTTCTTTGTAACCATAGTTGCCCACTGTGACAGAGATGTGGATCAGTGAACTACTGGACTCCTCATCTGTCAGGCTGGGACAAAATGTGTGTCAACAGTTTTGGCGCTGCCAGTTGTCAATGTTTAGAATGATACAGTAGAGAAAATTGACAATGTCAAGGTAAATTATTTTGTCAGGTTAATCTTTTTTTATTTCAAACTCGTGCCTGCTAAAAACATAAAATGATTTGTTCACCAGCTTATAAAAAAGGATTTACTAAAGATATTTTTTAGTCCTATTTATTCTGAACTTTTTTGTCATTTAGATCGGACATTATATTTAAAATGTATACCATTAATTAGAAAATAGTAAAAGACATAAAAGTTTAGATTATGTGAATTTAAATTTTAATTTAACATTAATCTCAACCTCTCAACATTAAATTAAAACTCAGAAACGAATATTTATTATATTTATCAGGATAAATTTTGTTAAAATTGTTATTGACAACCAATTGTCCATGTTGGAGAGGGGACGTAATAATTTTTTGCATTTGTATGGAATACAATTGGGGTTATACTAAATCTAAACATTTTAATTTTACATGCCAATAATATGTCTTGTTATATATTAATTCAAATACCAATAGAGTTGACTGTCAACTGTTATTCCAGACATCAATGAATGTTCCAGCTATCTGACAAATGATTGTGACCAAGCTTGTGGCAACTTTATGGGTGGTTTCTCCTGTTCCTGTCAACCTGGATACAAGTATTTTAACAGATCATTTACAGGTAAGACTGGTTGACTGATGTCAGGCTAACAAACTAATATTAGCTACAGCAATTTCCTCTGTCAACCAAGTCCTCAACTGTACAATTGTGTACTAACTTATTAATAAATGCTGCCAAAATATAACAAAGTATAATAATTTTTGGTTCTGCATTTACGCTTATGTTATATCAATGGAAATTTAAGGATTTATATAGCAATATGCCTTATAAAGTAGTTAATACATATTCAGAGAGATGAGAATTGAGATGGAATTTGTTCATTTTGAATTTTAGTTTTTTTTTTTTTCATTACAACATGAGTAAGTGAAAATAAAATTCTTCATAGATTTATTAAACCTTTTCTTCTGATGCATAAACTTATGGATTTGACTTACCACCTAGAACAATGATAAGGGAGAGGTGGGGGGGGCGCAGAATCACTTTGTTGCTTGAGCTGTCGCACGTCGGAATCCAATAATAACAAAAGAGATTACTCGGGTTATTGTATAGCAAGGGCAAACTGTGTGTAGGGGGTATTATTTAACAAGAGTGATTTTACAGTGGAAGAATTTAGAAAATTTAGACTCAAATCATCACAATAGTGTTGTTTTGTTTCATTGGTCACATTAACACATGTTGGTTGCAGGAGTCTTGTATTGTTGTTTATTTGAGGATCTTTAGGAAAGTTGGTATCAGATGTATTGTAGAAATTTTGAGCATATGGGAGCTAGGCGCATCAGTGGCTCTCCAACAATTTGAGCATAGGGGAGCTCGATGCACGAGTAACTCTCAAACAACTTGAGTCATACAGCTTACATTGACAATTAATTTCTATGTAACTCCTAGTCAACAAAAATGGCTACAAGTCAAATAACCATCAGTATTGTGATTAAAGTAGATGGTAGGTAATATAGCATGACATTCTAAATTATATTATTTTGAACAACAAATTTACATAATTTTTCTTTCACATTCTTCAATCTTGGTTTTGGAAAATCCAAATTCGAGAAAAAAAATTGCGATCATGTTAGTTTTTAATTTGTTTCTATTTCTTGCCGCATTTTCATCTACCATTTTTGTTAAGAAAGGCCCTTAGCTCAAAAGTTTGTATCATATTTTCCTGGTTCTAAATTCAAGCTTACACATACATTGTGTTACATTGTTGTTTGTTTGTTTGTTTGTTGTTTGTTTGTTGTTTGTTTGTTGTTTGTTTGTTGTTTGTTTGTTGTTTGTTTGTTGTTTGTTTGTTGTTTGTTTGTTGTTTGTTTGTTGTTTGTTTGTTGTTTGTTTGTTGTTTGTTTGTTGTTTGTTTGTTGTTTGTTTGTTGTTTGTTTGTTGTTTGTTTGTTGTTTGTTTGTTGTTTGTTTGTTGTTTGTTTGTTGTTTGTTTGTAGTTTGTTTGTTGTTTGTTTGTTGTTTGTTGTTTGTTGTTTGTTTGTTGTTTGTTTTTGTTTGTTTGTTGTTTGTGTGTTTGTTGTTTGTTGGTTGTTGTTTTAAAAGGGCAAAAATCCTTTTCGTTTACCACTTTTTTTGCCAATATCATTTCGGATTTTTTTAGATACATTTTAAATTTGTTTTTGGTGAGCATTTTTTAAATTAAAAAAACATGTAAATTACAAAAGTAAATCAAATTCTTCTTAAAAATGTTACTAAAATTAATTTATTTTGCTTCATTTTATGAACATAAAATCTTGAACTTAATAACTTCAATGGAAATGAATATTTTATTCACACATACGAATCACCGTTAAAAACACAGCGCCGACACTGAAGAATAAATAGTTTTAAAGCTGCAGTCCGATTAAACTCATGCCCTACACCTAATGATATTATACAAAAGGAATTATCGCCAACTTTACACTAGTATGTGTATATTCCATTTAAAGATATGTATAAATATATATAAATGGTAGAATTAAAACGTTACTTTAAAAAATTTTACGCTTAAAAAATCTCACCTGATTTTTATTATCGTTCCCACACCTCTTTCATCCTAAACCAAACGGGGAAATATCCTTTATTGATGACTTAATAGGATTAATTTAAGTGCAAAGACTATTGTTAACTATTTCAATTTCATTTCATCAAAATAATGTTCTGTTTGGTTTCTACAAGATTTAACAAAACATAGTTACAATCTATCAATTATCGATGTCTGCTAATGGTAACAAAATATTTTTTGAATTTATCACTAATCTTTGCTAATAACAATATTGTATACATCGTGTCGTTTATAAATGTTTGTGTCTGTGTAAAATATATCAATTACCTGAAAGGAATGTAAGGTTATAGAACAGAGGTTTATATGTTTTTGTTAAATCTCATTTATAATTATCAGGGTTATATAGTTAAGCAAGGTTGCGTGCTGGCTCATACTTTATTTGCAATCTTTTTCTCCATCCTACTCCAGTATGCCTTTCAGAACAACAGCGAGGGGATATACATCCACACTAGAGATGACGGCAAATTATTCAACATTGCCCGCCTTAGAGCGAAGACTAAAACAAGAAAGGTCTTGCTGCGTGAGTTCTTGTTTGCGGACGATGCCACTTTTGTATCTCACACAGCAGACGGCCTGCAGAGCCTCGTATCCAGTCTATCCACTGCCTGCAAAGAGTTTGGCCTGACAAATAGCCTAAAGAAAACTAACATTATGGCACAGGGCACTGACTCTCTCCCCACTATCGCCATCGACGACTACGACTTGGAAACTGTTGAACGATTCACATATCTGGAATCCAAACTATCGAGCACCATATCAATGGAGGATGAGATAAGTGGAAGGATAGGGAAGGCCACAACTGTTATGGCCAGAATGAAGAAAAGAGTCTGGTCAAGCGCCAAACTCACAACAAGAACTAAACTGCAGGTGGACCAAACCTGCGTACTGAGTACACTTCTGTTTGGATGCGAGTCGTGGACCACATACTCTAAACACGAAAGAAGGCTCAATGGCTTCCACCTCAGATGCCTGCGCCACATTCTTGACATTAAATGGCAAGACAAAGTCCCCAACACGGATGTCCAGTCCCAAACAAACATGTGTAGCGTCACAGCCATGTTAATCCAAAGACGCCTCCACTGGCTTGGACACGTCAAGCGAATGCAACCTGGTCGCATTCCACAGGACGAGCTATACAGCGAGCTGGTGACAGGGAAAAGGTCAGTTACACGGCCTCGTCTGAGATACTTAGACATATGCAAAAGAGACATGAAGTCGGCCAACATCGACATCTCAAACTGGGAGGAGCTGACAGAGGATCGATCCTCATGGCGGGGCATGTTGAAGGCAGGATCACTACATGCCGAGGATCAAAACAGGGCGGAAACAGCTGCAAAAAGAGCGAGGAGAAAGGCGGGTAAATACTGCTGCACAGCATTCGTGTGTTAGAAATGTAACAGATACTGCCATTCGAGGATTGGTCTCACCAGCTACACCAAGAGCTGCAAGCAATAAAGATAATCTATAGTCTTCCGCAGACGGAAAGATGCCATACATACATACCATTCCATTAGTTTTTTCCCCGTAAAACTGTTAACATTTGCCTAGGCCTATTGCAAAAGTAATATTATATTTTAGAAATACTGAACAATTAATTGAGCACTTTTGCATGATATTAATCATTTAATTTTCCACTACAGCAGACGTCCAGAAAAAGATGAAGATCGGATTGCAGGCCTTGAGACTGAGAGACAGTCCGACCTCTGGTAGATGACCGAAAACCTTAGTCGCTTCCAAAAAGATGGCCGAAAGTCTCAATACCTTCCGGCCGAACCCAAAATCAAACCAAAAGTTACCTTTTCTGTGTCAGCAAAAACTCATCAAATGTCAACTTTCGTCGCCGAAACCGAAGCCCAAGTCAAAATTCGGGTCGTCTAAAGTTAGAGGCTTACATAATTTGATTATAAAAATCGTGCTTTGCCGAGAAATGTAAATTATTTTTATTTATTTTCATTCTTGCAACTAAACAAGTTTGAAAACGTTAATAACACCGTCTAAAACGACAAGGTATCCAACATGTGAAATTTGTGTTCAAATTATATTGCACAATGAAAGAATGAATTTTAAATCAGGGATAGGAGTTAATTATAAATTATATGATTGTGTTTATCAGTAAAAAAAAAAATTAACTGTGTGGGTTATTAACTGTGTAGTCATCAACTGCGTGGGTTATTAACTGTGTGCGATCTCAACAAATACATATATATTGTCCCATGCAGTTTGGGGACAACACTGTCTCGATTGGTTTAAGAATGTTCAATTTTCTATGAAGTAAGTAGTGTCATTAGCTCATTTAATTCACGTGAAGCATGCAATTAAATTAGCTCATCTGCTTCACATGAAGCATGTACTTTAATTAGCTCATGTACTTCATATAAAAGTCAGTAATGCAATCAGTTCGCATTATCGGCTATACTTTATATTTGGATATTTATAAACGGCTGTCAGCAATCAACTTTTAGCAAAACGCTTATCAATGAATTGTTCTTGGCACTTGGATGACGTGCTTATTGCTTTACCTGGCATAAAGTCTAAATAAGATTACATGTTTTAAACACTACATAATACTTCAGCTACTGGAAGGATAACAAATGATTTATTTATTGCTGGGTAGACCTTTGGTGTTAACTGAGGAAATCTCAAGTTTTTTGTCTTGAATTCAATCAATACCAAACCCCAGTCAAGAAAACACATGACCAGCTCCCCATCTAAACAGATTACCATCTAACCAGCTCCACATCTAACCAGTTCCCCATTTAACCAGCTCACCATCTAAGCAGCTCCCCATCTATCCAGCAACTCATCAAACCAGCTCCCTATTTAACTAGAAACCCCTTTTAACCAAAAGCTCATCTAACCTGCTACTCACCTAGCCAGTTCCCAAGCTAACCAGAACCATCCAACCAGCCACTCATCCAACCAGCCACACATCTAACTAGCTACTTTTTAACCAGCTCTCTATCTAACCAGCTCCCTATGTAACCAGCACCCCATTTACCAGCAAATCAACTGACCAGCTACTCATCTAACCAGCTACTCATCTAACCAGCTACTCATCTAACCAGCTACTCATCTAACCAGCTACTCATCTAACCAGCTACTCATCTAACCAGCGACTCATCTAACCAGTTCCCCATCTAACCAGAACCATCCAACCAGCCACTTATCTAATGAAGGAAACTGTCGTAAGCGGGTTACACTGGTACAAAGAAACATTCCGTCATCTCCTGTGACACGACTGGTGCCAAGCTGTAGCATCTTCAAGCGATATCCCTTTGGGATGCATAATCCTAAAAGAAAAATCTCACACCTTGTTGATTATTGTCTTTGAAGTCAGCACCATCGTCATATTGTGACAGAAACCAGCAAAAAATAATTATGATAATAAATTTAAAAATGATTTTCTTGATACAGAGACACATGTTTTTGGGGGAGAGAGTGAGGGTAGACAGTAAGGTTACAAGTATGAATCGAATTCGAAAATGTGTGCGTGGTATTTTCAAACATTTTAAATTCAACTATTTTTAGTGACATTAGTTTTAACAATTTTTAAAAATGGACTAATGTGTCACAAGGGCTAGGACGGTGGATTATTATTTACTTTACAACAGATGTAAATGTTGGCCTAACTGCCTGTTCATTTTCATTGTGTCCCTAAAGGTAGGGATCGAAGTCATGGGGACAACCACTTGAAATATAATACTTCGTCGTGTTAAGATATTATCAGGGAGTACAATTACCGTGGTACGCATATTTTGTTATATATAAATGTCCCTTTAATGTACAAAGTTGTAGTTTTGTAAAAATTCTTATAATATAAGAAAAAAAATATTTTCCTTTTCCATTTTTAAGGTATTAATGATACAAATTTATTTTAAATAATTTTACAAATTACACATTCATAAATCTTATGACAAAAAAAATAGTATCTCTTACATTATACCGAATTTTTATTTCATAAAAAAAGAAAGCAATTATTTCCCTTGAGAAAAGAAACTTTTGATTTTTTAATGCTCTTAAAAAAACTCGTAAAAAGTTAAAAATGAATAGATATAACAAACAAATTGTTTATAAATGGATTAATGCTTCATACTGTTAGTAAGGCAGGTGCCTTTGTATTTTTCTTTTTTTTTTCTTTTCTTTTTAAATTTGTGTTAAACTCTTTAAAAAAAAGTAATGATTTAACAGAGAATATTTTCATTTGTACAAAAAACTTATTTACACAGAAAAATACCCAAATTTTAACAAAAAAATAACAATTACATCATGTACTAAGATATCATATTTACATAATTGTTAGTATAAATTAAAGTTACAAAGTTTGTGCTAAATTTACCTATAGTGATAACACGTTAAACATAATATAGAAATCCATTGTAACTCTACAGATGTTTTATTGAAGGTATTCCTCTCTCATTACATTTTCTTAAATTATGTTTTGTATTTTAAATCTATAAAGTTTTCCCAATGTTATGCTTGTAAAAAATAAAGTCTTTAATATGTGGTGCAGTCTTTTTTTTTGGTTTTGGGAAAGTAATTTGTTTATGAAAAGTTTAATTTAATTTAATTGTAGCGCATATGGAATATGACATATCAGCATGTCACTGTATCCCAATAGGTAGGAAACTAGTTAAAGTGGACTACAGCTTTGAATAAGACAACATTTTTAACTTCTTTTGTTTTTTTATTTTTCGTACTTAAAGATTTAAACATAATTCGCTATTAAACGATCAAATTTATAATAACTATTCCATCCTTTTTCAATATACGTCAATCACAACAGATATTTGAAAGTCACTGGCAATTTAAGGTTTTTATATATATTACTAAAACAACTGTGTGTCTTCTACAAGATTTTTACCCCCATCCCCCATTTCGCAAACTATCACTCCCCCACCTCCGGGTGTAAGTACTTGTGGACGGTCTATTTCTAAATGTGTTTATTTACTAAATATTGCTATTTAGAATAGCATAGATCCACTTATACTAAATATTACCTTTTAGAATAGGATATAGCCATTCATTTTAAATATTGCCATATAGAATAGCATATAGCCACTCTTACTAAATATTGCCTCTAAGAGTAGGGTATAGTCACTCATACCAAATAATCTAAAATTACATAAATAAGCATACAGTATAACGTATCTAACTACTGTTCTCATCGCATGTTTACTAAGGTCATCAACCCTATTGTGCCCATGTTAATCATTTTACACAAGTCTATAATCAACCGATTGTGCCCATGTTAATCATTTGACACAAGTCTATAATCACCCGATTGTGCCCATGTTAATCATTTGATACAAGTCTATAATTAACCCTATCGTGCCCATGTTAATTATTTGACACAAGTCTATAATCAACACTATTGTGCCCATGTTAATAAATTGACACAAGTCTATAATCAACCAAATGTCCCCATATTAATCATTTCACACAAGTGTATAGTCAACCCTATTGTGCCCATGTTAATCATTTGACAAGTCTATAATCAACCGATTGTGCCCATGTTAATCATTTGACACAAGTCTATAATCAACCCATTGTGCCCATGTTAATCATTTGACACACATCTATAATCAACCCTATCGTGCCCATGTTAATCATTTGACACAAGTCTATAATCAACCCATTGTGCCCATGTTAATCATTTGACACACATCTATAATCAACCCTATCGTGCCCATGTTAATCATTTGACACAAGTCTATAATCAACCCTATCGTGCCCATGTTAATCATTTGACACAAGTCTATAATCAACCCATTGTGCCCATGTTAATCATTTGACACAAGTCTTTAATCAACCGATTTTGCCCTTGTTAATCCTTTTACACAAGTCTTTAATCAACTGATTGTGCCCATGTTAATCATTTGACACAAGTCTATAATCAACTGATTGTGCCAATGTTAATCATTTCACACAAGTCGATAATCAACCGATTGTGTCCATGTTAATTATTTGACACAAGTCGATAATCAACCGATTGTGTCCATGTTAATTATTTGACACAAGTCGATAATCAACCGATTGTGTCCATGTTAATTATTTGACACAAGTCGATAATCAACCGATTGTGTCCATGTTAATTATTTGACACAAGTCGATAATCAACCGATTGTGTCCATGTTAATTATTTGACACAAGTCTATAATCAACCGTACTGTTACTTTGATCAGCACGACAGACGGGGTGCAGAAATTTACAGTGCTAAAATCAGTCGGGCAAGCTCAAAAAGCAAGGGGCATTTGGCGTATACTGGAATCTGTGGTTTTAGTTAAACATTTTTGAGGTAGCTTTTCAAACTTCCACGAGGGAAGATGCTAAATTGTCCATTTTAATGAACACAGACTTCTTAAATTCAGGACCAGCTGGGAGTAAACAAAATTCCCTCGAGTTGTGTAACCCTTTAGTTTATGCTTTTGACCAAGATTATTCCTTAAATCGTTTCTGTCCCCAGAACAGTTTTGATCATCTGATGGTACAAGTAATGAGACCAAGTATTGATTTGTTGTAGTGGAGTTAGACAATGGTGTCAGTAATCAGACCAAGTATTGATGTTTTGTAGTGAAGTTAGACAACGGTGACAGTAATGAGACTAAGTATTGATGTGTTGTAGTAAATTTAAACAATAGTTTCAGTAATGAGACCAAGCATCGATGTGTTGTAGTGAAGTTAGACAACGGTGACAGTAATGAGACTAAGTATTGATGTGTTGTAGTAAATTTAAACAATAGTGTCAGTAATGAGACCAATCATTGCTGTCTTGTAGTGAAGTTAGAGTTTTTACATAAACAGCATGTATCTGCAGACTAAAAAATTTACTAATGAAAACGTGGTGATTAACCTAGAAGCCTTAAGTTTTTTTTTCTGAACGAGAAGCGCTGTCACTTGGGTGTGTATGCTATTGAAACTAAATTTTAAGATTTAGACTGTCATATAATTTCGGTAGAGAGGAGATTAATGTTTAAGAAGAGAATGGCAGGATATCTATTTATGATCCACTATGGGAGATTTAAGTCTTTCTGTTCTGTTTCTATTATCATTTGAAAGTTATACGGTGAAGGGTATTGATTTTGTTCAAGTTATTGATTTACACATTTGAAGACCAGAAAAGGAAACTTTTAAATAAAGAACATTAATTTTTGTTTCAATCTATTAATGAATATTGTTACAGTAAACTGATCCAATTCGATTCTCAAAACTCACTATGTCAGTTTGCAGCACTGTTTGAACTAGTCCACAGATTGCAACATACATATTAAATAGCAATACCTTAAAAAACAAAAACAAAAACATGCTTTTCCAAACAAATTTGCTAAATAGAAAGAATCACAGTTCTCACAAGTGCAGTGCATTTCTGTTGCACAATACAAGTTTATTGAAATATACTTTTTCTTAAATAATTTTAAAAAAATAGAAAAGGATATGCAACTAAATTGTTTGAAAGGGAGATAATTATTGACGCTTTGATTTGTTTAAATATAAAGCAACAAACGTCTTAGGTTTATTGGCACATATTTTTACTTTGTAAAGATATGTATTCCAATAATCTAAAAAATAAAATAAAGAAAATAAAAAAATTCCAGAACCGGAAGTTGTATTGTTTTCTTACTTTCTTATGTTGTTTTCAGGAAACAATGAGATAACGTTTATAAAATAAATTTAATTTTAATTTTAAAGCTTAACCAAAGGACAGCTTTCCCGTAATACAGTTCACCATATTTATCTCGATTACGATCCCTTCCCTCAGGGATGCAAAATACAAATTACATGAAGTTATATATATTAAGAAATTAATATTTTAAATTGATTCTAATGTAAGACAACTCCAGCTGTCATTGCAATTGCCCTTTTTTATTTTTTTAAAAATATATATTAAAAAAAACTGTTAAATAATGTAAAACAAAAAACAAATAAGCTATTTGCAATGATAAATTCTAAAGTTTTAGGTAACACATTTTTGTTACGTTATTTACTGAAATAACATATTAACACAATAGTTAGAGTAACTTATAGTTACATTGTGTGAGCTGTATTAACTTATAGTTATAACACATTTAACAAAAATAGTTTGACCAATTGTAACTCTACAGGTGTTTTCATTAAGGTATTACTCTGTCAGTATAGTTTCTTTCACTATGTTTTGCATTTTGAATCTTAAACGTGTTGGAAATGTAATGTTTGTGTAATTGTGTTTGTGCAATTATGTTTGTGGATAAAAAACATCTTAACTCCGTAGTGACAAACAAGTTTAAAAACAATTCAACCAACCCCCCCCCCCTTTTCGTTTCACAAACAGTCACACTTTCTAACCCCCCCCCACCCCAACCACTTTTCGGTGTGTACCTACATTTGAACCACCTATTTTTTTTAAAATTTTGTATCTTAAACGTGTTGGAAATGTAATGTTTGTGTAATTGTGGTTGTGCAATTATGTTTGTGGATAAAAAACATCTTAACCCCGTAGGGACAAACAAGTTTAAAAACAATTCAACCCACCCCCCCCCCCCTTTTCGTTTCACAAACAGTCACACTTTCTAACCCCCCCCCCCACCCCAACCACTTTTCGGTGTGTACCTACATTTGAACCACCTATTTTTTTTAAAATACTCAATATTGTCCTTTAGTTTAGGTTATAGACACTGATATTAAATA
This sequence comes from Lymnaea stagnalis, assembly GCA_964033795.1. Classification (NCBI taxonomy): domain Eukaryota; kingdom Metazoa; phylum Mollusca; class Gastropoda; family Lymnaeidae; genus Lymnaea; species Lymnaea stagnalis. The sequence continues at coordinate 168,326 of CAXITT010000890.1, read as the reverse complement.
CGGTCTTTAAGAATAGGATAGAGCCACTCATGCCTGGTCATATATTTACAAGAATGTGACGCACATTAATTTGCAAAATTTAACTAGTTGCAAGGCATCTATCATTACAAACTAACTTACACATTACCTTTAATATTTTAGACAAAATCTTTTATATCAAGCCACAGGCCTCGGGTCATTGGTTTTAACACAACCATGAATTGTATCACTATTTTTTTCACTGATCAAGTGATTTTTAATGAAATTAATTTTTAGGGCAATAGAGATGTGTTGAGCTCTTTCATTTACACATACCATTTTTTATTTTCTAAATTTATTCAATTTTTTTTCAAAAAAATCAATTTTCATGACATTTATAGTGAGAGATGTTTGATTTCCTTCTCCCATCAATGAAATTAACATTACAATTCTTATAACTATGTGTGACTTTTAAACAAGATGTGACTATTAAAATTTGTAACGCTGTTAAACATCGTGTGCCTATTGAACAGTTTGTACATCTTAACCAAGTTTTGATGAACTGAATGCTATCATTAACCAATGTGTTCCTAGTTGTCATTGTGCTTCTTCATTAGACTGTCTTTCTAATTCATACACTATCTGTTATCTTTAAAACCACATTTGAAAAAAATAAAAAAATCTTGAACTCTTGTGATCTTGATATCTTAATTATTTTATTCTTCTCAAGACATTTTGACTCTGAATGACGTTGTGCATTGAAACAAAATGTAGCACATGTGTGTCACTTTAAAATAACGCAGTCTTAAAATTATTTAAACTAAATTACAAACCACACCAAGGTGATATTCTGATTTTGACTGTTACTGAAACCCGATGAGAGTTAGAAATGTCTGCTAGGCTAGTTCTAAAAGCAAAAAAAAAAAAAGCGATCACGCCACTCGACTTCTCCATTCCCTTCATTGGCTCCCTACTTATACACGCATTGATGAAAAGTTGTCTGTTGTCTGTCACAATTTTTTTTCGATTCCTGCCCTTCTTATCTAACCGAACTTCTGTCTGTCTATTTATCCCTTCAACAGCTTGGCTCATCCGAAGACACGCGTATTCTGTCCGATCCAAAAACACACACTTAAACGGTTGGTGAACGATCTTTCTCTTTCTGCGCCCCCAAACAATGGAACTATTTGCAAAAACACATCTGCAATATACAAATCACCCAGGCCTTTAAAACTGCACTCAAAACATATCTCTTTAAACTCTACTACCCTGAGTGATACCCTCCTCTGACCGATAAGGGATCCTGTTGGCGGCCGTCCATGGTTTGCCTTGTACACGTTCTGGGGTAGGGTGGTGAATATACTTTAGTTTTTGTTGATTGTTTACACGCTCTTATTTATTTCATACATATATTTTAGTGTATTGCCATGATTATGTCTCTTTTGATAATATGTTTATGTCCAGTAAGTGAGCCCAGAACTACCCTGGGAAGCTGCGCTAAATAAGACCACTAATTATTATTATTATTTGTATTATTGATATTTTTACATGAAATTAGAATAGATAACATAAGATTGGGAATTGACGTTTTTTCCATTAAGTGATCAAAATAAAAAAAGCCGAGGGGATATTTTCCCTTTCAGCCATATTAGTGACGCGTCCAAAATGGCTTTGTTGGAGCATGGAATAATTTTTTAAAAAAAGGAATTTTAGAGGATATGAAATAATTTTACCAAACGGTAATTTAAAAACATACAATTATTTATAAAGTCATGTTATTTTATGTACCCTCTACGTCAATAACAATTTTCGTGAAATTTTTTTACTTGTTCAAATTGTGCAGGACTTGTAGCTTACACATATTCAATTATTTACAAAAAATAACTTATTTAAAGCACATTTTTAACTAAATAAACATTTTAAATTATGTACGGAAATGACTTATTAAAATAATGGTTACTAAAATTCTAATTAAATATTGTGTATTTTTGTAAGTATAAGTTTCTTTTAGCATTTATTTAACATGATATATAAATGATATGGAATTATTTTAAAAAATGAATTGATATATTAATAGGTCATTATAATTTCTTAAGTAAAGTTTTGAATTATGTTTTGTATTTTAAATTTTTAAAAAATGTTTGCAATGTAATATTTAGTTATTTTTGTGAAAAAAGCCTTAATTTCGTGGTGCTATATATGTTTCCTGCATTGTGAAAATTGTGTTACACTTATTGTGTGTTTTTCATCGTTTTCAGATTTGTGGACTAGCATTTCGATTATAAAACCAAATTCTTTTTCATTTGTTACAAATTTTAGAGAAACAAAAAATGACGTTTAGCACTTCGTCAATTCTGTGGATTTACTTTAAACTGTATTTAAGTGTAGCAAAATGGCAATGTGTCATTTATCTGATGAAGGATATTGTAGTTTTCAATGCCAAATAACTGTGTATTTCTACGAAATATATGAAATGTATTCTTTATTTGCATACCATTTCCCTTAGATAAACATTTTGCAAGAATACCAATTGCAAAACACGGACTCTTCATGTATATTATATCCCTAGGTGCAGGGATCGAGGTCAAGTGGACCACAGCTCTATTAAAGTCATGATAATACACTTATAGACATTACCATCAAACTTGCGAACCCTGGTTAAACATATTTAATATAATATATACTTTTTATTTTAAATTGTAACATTTCAGTTTGAATATAAATAAAAACAAAAGATAATCAATAAATGTTAGTTGCAATTATAATGACCAATTGAACAAATCTTTGTTTTAATGAAGTATTAATTTCATTTGCATAGCAGAAACAAAAATACTTTTTTCTGACAAAATCTTTAATGATATCAAATAAAACATGTAGTGAAAGAAAGCGGATGTTTCCCTTGAAACACATTCCTTAGATTTAAAAATTATGTTAAAAAAAACAACAAAGAAAATAAAAGAACAAGATATTTAAATGGTTTAAATAAGAACCAGGACGGTCAGATGATGATAGTTTGGCTAAGAGCCATTTTCAGCAGACGTGACATATGAAAATGAGACAACGGAATAGAGACCAAATAAACTAGTGCGTTTTCTCCATTGCTTAGTCCAAGATTACAGAAGTGAAAAAAAAAAGAAAAATAATCCTTTAAATAATATTATTTATAAAACTATGTTATTTTATAAACCCCCTACCTCAATAAAATTTAACTAATTGTTTTATTTTACTTGTAGACACACTGCGTAATGTATACACTGATTGACAATCTAAGCTGAATGAAACAATAATTGAGAACTTATAGTATCACAAGCTCCCTTATGTTCAGTGACACTTTCTCAAATGTCTAAAATACCACTGACACCACCTTGTTTTAATGTGCCAAATGAAACACAAAAACAACAAAATAAACGAAATGAACCCTTAAATTAACTTAGTGTAACGAAATCTAATGTATTATTTAATTATAATTTTAAATGTGATATTAAATACAATAAGAGCTATTTATAAACTATGATATAAAACACCATAAAAGATATGCTATGTTGGTGTTTGTCAGTCAAGATCGAATAGGAACATCAAGTCATCGTGGTTTTTTTGGGCGAGGAGGGGGGTTAAGGTGAGTTCGTTGGTGGCTGCTATTCCGATCCTTGCTGGGAATAGTCTCTGTCATACAGGGCAGAGGATAGTTAATGTAGCTGTGACAGCATGCCACTTTTTTGTGCTATCATGTGTGTTTCCGTCATGGCTCTCCTTCTGGCTTCATAAGATTGAGTCCCTTTCTTGAGAGCTGATCTCCACCTGGCTCTGTCCTGAGCGGTCTGCACCCATTCAATTTGGTGGATGCTGAAGATCTTTAGTGCTGCTTTCAGTGTGTCCTTTTAAGTTTTTTTTTGACCTCCTTGGGAGAGTTTGCCTAGTGTAAGTTCACCAAAGAATAGCTGTTTAAGGAGACGGCTTTCTAAACGGGCCAAGGGTCCTGTCGAACAGAGTTAAGACTGCATCAGGGTTGTGAAGTTGTGATGTAGGTTCAGTCGATCATTTTGTCTTTCCACCTGATGCCGAGAAGATTTCAGAGGAAGGCTGTGTGAAAGTGGTTTAGTTTCTTGGCTTAATAAGTCCCTGATTTTGCTCAGAGAACTTACTGAATGGCTGTTTGGAATAATTTATTATAAATGTCTGGTGTTCAAATTGTTTTATTTTTGTGCTGAAAATGTATAATGCAATCAACGAACATTTCCATTTATTTGGATGAATAAAAGAATCTTATCTTTTCTTAGACCGTCCATATTTCAAATCCGTATAGGAATGTCGAGAGGGCTGCTGCCTTGTAGACTTTGATCTTCGTTTCTTGTCTGGTACCTCTTCTCTCCCATACAGTTCGTCGGAGTGCATCAAATATTGCACTAGCTTTTTCGAGTCTGACATTGATTTCATCCTCCATGACGACAGTTCTGGAGAGAGTGCTGCCCAAGTAAGTAAATTTATCCAACGCATTTAGACGCTGTCCGCTGATGGTGATGCTGGGTTCAGCGTAGAGCCTACATGGAGCTGGCTGATACATCTTAAGTCTTCTGGATGTTGATTGTACGGTAACTGTTTTTGCAGGGCTCAAAGAAGACATCAACACTTTGTTGCATGCGACTTCAGAGTCAGCATTGATGCCACAATCGTCCGAAAACAGAAGTTGGTTGACGGTGTCATGTTTGACATTGGCTTTAGCTTGAATCCTCCTAAGGTTGAAGCCTCCATCAGGCGATACCGGATTGTCCAGCCCGTGGTTTATTCCTTGAACGCATCTGACAGCATTGCAATGTACATAATACTAAAGAGAGTGGGTGCAAGGACACAGCCCTGTTTCATCCCGTGAATGCTTGATATGCCTTACCATTGTCCTGAACTCGGGCAAACATGCCATCATGCAGCTGACGGATGATGATGGTGAATCTGTCTGGGCGTCCGTACTTCTTCATGATTTGAATGATTGCAAATGTAGCATATTAAAAGAAAGCAAAATCACTTTTGATTTTATAATAGTTAATGAAACATACACTAATTGTTTGCGTTCTTTAAATGTCTAAATTGGACATGAAAAAGCGTTGATTTCAACACGTGTCCCAACTTTAAAAGTCCTCCTGTCACAATGAAGTAGAGTTTAAAAATAGATTGATTATCCTTGTTATTTGAGTAACTATTATTAAAAATGTAGACCTGCAGAGTTATGTTCGTGTATTTTAATACAACGTCATTAAAGTCTTTAAACGTGTGAAGTTGAAAAATGGTTCAATACAAATAGCGATTTATGAGAACAGTATGAAATAAGACTGGAGCAGTCAGTACGATATTTGCACCAACAATATAACAATACTGGTTTTCAATATTTGGATCATCAAATAATTCGAGCCTAACTATATTTTATACATTAAAAAAAAATCGTAATCGGTTAAGGTGCCCTCTTAGAACGATGATTGAAAGAAACGCTGCGCATGTACACTTTATCAAATGGCTTATATAGCAGATTCTAGAGTGACAGTCTCGGCTGTATTACTCACAAGGGGACATTGATTCCTGGAAAGATTATATGTTCCGTATTGTTCCTTTTTTTGCAAGTGTGTAGTTTCGTGCATCTTTTGCCTTTTTTTACTTTATTCTACACTTCTGTTTGTCATCTGGAACGTTGCTCAGAGATGATCTCCCATTTATTACTTTCTATGTTGACTTCCCTCATAATCTTTTTGCAAAAGTCCTTATATAATGCAATGTTATCACAAATATATCAGGATTGTTCTTTATTTCAATGTACCATGTTATAACATATATTGCATGATAAAAATATAAACATAATTAAATCATTACTACCTATGATGTAAATAAATCGAAACACATACACATCCTTACATTTCTAATGGTAGACTATTTAATATCGCCCACCTCCATGCAAAGTCCAAGGTAAATAGAAGGCAACTAAAAACAAAGCAAACAGAAGACTGAAATTGGAACAAAATATATTGAAGAGGATGGAGAAGGATAACGTTTTTTCATCTGTGGGGCACCAACAGGCCAAGGAATAAGGGAATGATGAAAATATTGAGAGCCAGAAATATATTAATATTTTTTTCCTAATTCGTCACTAGCAACACATCATTTGATTCAGATTGACATTGAGCACACTGTCTTTTACATTTGGACTATGCTTATACAGCTATCTTTTTGAGAAGGTCATTTGGTCAGTTTTTAAATTTCATAGCCAAATGGGATGAAATGATTTGGACTGGTCAGTGTATAATTTTTGAAATGCATAGCTGAATGAAACTCTTTAGAATCTCTTCCAATACCCTCGCTAAGCCTTCAAATGTTTCTTACAATATGTGTTTCTCTGACTTGAGTTTTTGTGAAAACAAAGACTTATCAAGAACCGTTTACAATACGTCATGGGACAGTCAATGCTTTCTTATCCGAATCTGATATTATTATTTCAACGTTTTACAGTCAAAATATTAATTATGATACTGTCATTAACTGGTTTGCAGTTTTAAAGAACAGGTAAATCATATTTTAAGTAAAAATTTTAAAAAAATAATTTTTGAACCGTCTCTTCCTCTAACAAGATTAGTTAAAATATATGACAATTTAATATAGCTTAATGCACCATTTACTTGTTTATTTTATGACAATCTAATCGTTTTTTTTAAAAATCAAATAAATGTTCGTTTTATTGCAATCACTTTCCATTAGTTGACTTGACTTGCCAGGGGGACAGTCACCTCCCTCTGGGAGAGATGAATGAAAGAAAGACTGGCAGACAGTAGCAAAAATAACATGATATTATAATTGATTTTTTTTTAACAATAACATTTCATGTATTCTTTCACATCATGTTATCCTGTATTGTGGAAATCTATACTCTGCAAATAACATGTAAGTTATTAACTTGTCTCTATTTCTTGTCCCTTTTTATGTGTCCCGTTGTTGGGGAAGTCTTTTGGCAGAAAAGTTATCTTCTTACTGTACTTGCTCTTATTACAATCATCCACATACCTTGTTCCACTATTTAATATTTTTTTTAAAGTTTTATATAAATGATATTCAAGGGAAAAAATCGATTTCACTTTCAAAATAATTTTATCGATATTTTTTAAGAAATTTTATAAGACATTTGTATTTTTTTTATGTAATAGTAATTTTTTAAAAATGTATTACACACATTTTACAAATACATTTAAATATTATTAAAAAAATATTTATTTTTAATTGTTGACGTTTTTTTAAGGTAACAACTTTAAAATTATAATTTTTACAAAAAATTATATAATTTTTTTTATGNTATACTCTGCAAATAACATGTAAGTTATTAACTTGTCTCTATTTCTTGTCCCTTTTTATGTGTCCCGTTGTTGGGGAAGTCTTTTGGCAGAAAAGTTATCTTCTTACTGTACTTGCTCTTATTACAATCATCCACATACCTTGTTCCACTATTTAATATTTTTTTAAAAGTTTTATATAAATGATATTCAAGGGAAAAAATCGATTTCACTTTCAAAATAATTTTATCGATATTTTTTAAGAAATTTTATAAGACATTTGTATTTTTTTTATGTAATAGTAATTTTAAAAAAATGTATTACACACATTTTACAAATACATTTAAATATTATTAAAAAAATATTTATTTTTAATTGTTGACGTTTTTTTAAGGTAACAACTTTAAAATTATAATTTTTACAAAAAATTATATATTTTTTTTTATGCTTAACCAGTGTTGATCCAAATTTTGCTGTCCAAGAAACAAGTTGATAATATGTTTCCGTAGTCCACCCGAATTCGATCCCTACATTTAGGGACATAAGACAAATGTAATTCAGTTGGTTGTATTAAAAATACCATTTTTCCAATCTTGCAAAGCACCATATTACATAAGTACAACGTTTTTCCAGAATATCTGCCAGGGGGAGGGTGCATTGCATAATGTTTGTGTGTAAGGGTGGCAGTACTAGTGGCCAGAAGACAGATGAGACATACGTCCCCGGGCATCTGAATAGTGTTCAGATAGACTTGATAATATTAAATGGTTGAAACAAATGTGTTTCAGAGTAGAAAATTGGAGATGGGCGCAAAAATTAATTTTGTAACCTGACGTTAATCACCCTGGAAATGATTTGACCGCCCATATCGGCACTCATAGTAGTTAAGCCAATCGCTAGTGTATTTATCTATCTCAATTGAATTAAGTGCCAACGGCCGAAAATAGGAATTTTTAAAAGGGTTGCAATGACTGAGATAAATGCACGGACTTCTGGGCAACAACACAACCAAGTTTTATTGCAATCACGTGAATTTTCTAGATGAAAAATTCGTGACATACATACACACATACATGCTTACATAAAAAAGTGTATATATATATATTTATTTATATTTAAAATGATATATATATACACATGTGTCTGTGTGTGTGTGCGTGTGTGTGTGAGTTTGTGTGAATTTAGTCTTGTAGTATTCTATATTTATTTTGAGAACAACAAAGAAGAACATAGTTTTCTTTTTAAAAATGTAGGTGTCACTTAAAAATTGACTCATCGTGTGAACCGTACAACCTCTAGGAATGCTATGGACCTCGTATATGTTAGAGATGAGGATAAGTTCTAATTATCATCTTTCTATGAAGGGTGCCAAAAAAGTGAAAGGGGGGTAAACGGAAAAATTGATTGAATTTTTTTTTTACTTGAACTATTTTAATAAAATTGGTAACGTTAAGCTTACCATATTTCCTGGATGCCAAGTACAGACAAAAATGCTGACAGAAAGAGGGGCGGGGTGAAGGGTCGAAGCACAATCAACAAATGGGATGCTTTAAATCATTTTGTTACAAACTAGTGTGAATATTTTGAAGAATCATGAAGAGCCTTTAACTAATATCGTCAAATTGAGAATATGTTAGATCGATGTTGCTCTGAGCAATCACTATATCTCTCAGAGTGGTTAACTTCAGAAAATGATTTCTTTAAAATGGTGAAATATTTGCAGCCATTTTTTAAAAAATCATTTGAAAAGTTTTGCAAGTTAGATTCAGCTTCGAGTTACACAAATTATTTGACACATTTTGGCTTAACAAAACAATTGCTATTAACATTTGTCCATGGGGGTATTGTATTTACATTCGCAGATACCTACATTTGGGTGCAGCAGTAATGCATAAGTTACCAAGACATGGTCCGCATGATGACGCTGAACATTTTTATTGCGATGAACTTGGCGGGGAAATAAGATGAAACAAATTAAATGGAAATAAGGCGGGAAGTCGTCGCTAACAAACGTCAGACAAGCCGTGCGACAAATGAAAAGTACGAACAAGTCGGACGACGAGTGAAAAGTACGGACAAGCCGGACGGCGAGTGAAAAGTACGTACAAGCCGGACGACGAGTGAAACGTACGGTATTAAGTGAGTTAAAACATGTTCCGACAACTCCGGCACTGTGGAGCACAGGGGACAAAAGAAACAGTGCTGGGCATTCTCTATATCCTGCTCATAAATTTAATTAGTCCTGCTTTTTAAACAAATATACAAGGACGAGAGAAATTAAGCAATAATCAAAAAGTTGAATAATATACAGATCAAGTCAAGTCTACTACTCAATTCAAGGCTACTACAATGCTATCATTTAATTCAAGGCTTTACTCAAGTCAAGGCTACTACTTAGGTCTAGTTGATTTTTCTTATCATCGCTACTACTAAAGTCAAGGATACTACTCAAGTCAAGTAGAGACCTACCGAATTTCGGCTTCGGCTTCGGTTTCGGCGCCGAAAGTAGCCATTTTATCATTTTCGGCCAAGTTTCGGTTTTGGCCGAAACTGAAAAGTTAACTTTCGGCTTAATTTCGGTTTCGGTCGAAAGAGAAAAGTTAACTTTCTGTTTTTCTTCGGTTTTGCCGAAATTAACTTAGACTTTGGGCCGGAGCTCAGCGAAAACGATATTTAACAACAATCTACAGACTTAACAATGGGATTACCTGTCTCTCTGTTTTTAACAATTAAAGTTTTTGACGAAATCGTTATAGCAGCATTTATTGGTCCATTATGTGTAGTTAAATATATTTCTCCATATTCTATCTTAGCCTTTAATACTATGTTCATTGCATAAACTTGTTTCTCATATTCATATATTAATGTTTGATAACGATTTCTTTCATTTAATATTTATACTAGCTACAGGTGGTATAACGAGCCATAATTTCAAATACTGCAGTGACTGCATGGTAGGTAGTGATTTTTTGGTCTTCTAGCGTAGAAAGATTTTGACACTAAGTTGAGACGACTACTACTCCTACACACCACTCCTGGCAATGTAAGTTGTTACTTGATTATTACTCTTTACCTTTGACTTTAAATTTTTACACTTTTACTTCATTTATTATCTAGCTAACATTTAGTTGGTACAATAGTTTCTAATATCAAATAAATTTCATTGATGACTCATGACACAAACGTTCTTTAACTTGATCATCGAAATTTTAATAAAATAATATTAACTCTTTTTTTCAACACAGTGTTTAAAATTGTACTGAAATTATAATAATTACTGCCCCCCCACCCCCGATTTTAAAATATATTATCCCTTACACCCATTTCTTTTATAATTATTATATTATATATTTTTTTAATAAATTAACTAAATAATTCTTTTTTGGAGGCTGTTGTTTCTTTTGATAACTTTGCGTAGTCAATGTAAACACGACCTAGATTGGTGAACATCTTTTTATTTTTACTGTTTGTTCACGTGATATGGACGTTGCGCAATAATACTAAAATAAATAGCATGCCATCGTAATTTGATCAAATGATGATTTGAAAGTTGAGACAAGGCTTCAAACACAGATTGCATCAAATGTTTGACGGATAATTTGATAGTGTGAACCGACGCTTAGGCAGATCAATTTTGACTGATAGTTTGCTTTAGATGAATGTACAATGGTTCGGACATTGTCTTTTTTTTGCCTAATAAGTCTTCGTTTCTAATATGTTCTGTCTGACTGGTGTATTCTTATGTGCACATCTTTTGGGTCATTCCCCGAATTGTTTTTTTTTTCATGTGTACACATATTTTGGCACATTTCCCGATTAATTTATTCTTAAGTGCAAAGCTCTTGATACATTACCTGACAGGTGTATTCAACAGCTGCAGTCCTCACAAGAATCTTCTTTACTGTGTGTTAAGACCTGGACTCAGACATGACTGGTACAAGATTTTGCCACATAAGTCCAGGGTGTCTTATGTAAAAGCTTTTTGGAATATATTGATGCGTGACTGTTTGATATGTGAAATAGATACTTAGTTATATTTGGAAGACAACAGTAAGTAGTTAGGTAGAGCTCTGCATATATCACAAAGTGTAGTCTATTTTTAAAAATAAATTTTCATCAACTTTGAGCATTTCTTTTAGGCTAGTTATGACACATCATTGCAAGATATTGGCCGTGTTGACAGTGAAAAGATGCCTACACAGAGCGATGGCGAAACGTAAGAAAGATCAAAGTAAGTTTCTTGTCGACAGAAAAGACCCTCAGTTAGAAGAGAAGCGACCGATGCAAGACTAAACTGTAAAGAGGTGTAGCGTCTTGCTTGAAACATAAGTTAAAATTGTTTGTCTTGTGCCTTTATTGTGTTTCGCACCTGTTCTTTGAATTGTCATATTTATGGGACAACCATCTACATTTTATATCATATGTTATTTTATGTTCCATATCATATTTCAAAATTAATCGATAGTGTAGTTGTCAGAAATCTAATATCATATTAGATAAAACAATTAAAATAATAAATAAGTTCTCATTACAATAATTAATTTGAGTATTCATTTTCTTTATTGTATTCCTGTTGTGTTTCCCTTGGCATGTTACAACAAGATGGTGTCGGAGGTATTGTAGACATTTGAGAAAGTGACACTGAACATAAAGGAGCTCGTGAAACCATAGGATTCCTAACATTTGAGTCAATGAGCTTAGATTATCAATCAATATATATGGAGAGCCCCTAGTCATGCACTATGTCTACAAGTTAAAAAGTCACGTGTTTATTGTTATTGAGGTAGACAGTGTATACATTAATATGACGCTATAAATAATTTTATTTTGAAGAGTTATATTTCAAAATTTATGTTCACTTCTTTAATCTTGATTTTAGAAAATCCCACTTCTAGATTTGCAATGGAGATTACTTAAGTGTTTAACTCGTCTCAATTAGTTTGTCCTGTTTTCATGTCTCCTCTCTGCTGAGGAGTTCTCTTAGCCGAAAAATAATTGTTTTTTGTCTGTGTTCTTAATTCAAGCTTTCACATGCTGACACAATCACAATGTCTTGTAATCAAAACAGAGATGTAGTGATTCAAATGATAAGGACTAATATTTCACTTTATTGACACAAAATCACAATAATAATAGTTCATATTTGAAATGCGAGAAAATACTCATGCCGATCATACTTAACTGGCAAACACTTGGAATGTAGCTTCTCGGTAAACTTCTTTACTTGGTAAAATGTAATATACTACAAATCTTTATTTAAAACATAAACTATTTCTGCTCAAACTTTCTACACAAACTTCGTGAATTCAATGGTAATATTTTTTCTCCGCAGCCCAATAGTCTGTAAATATTAGATAAATAGAAATTCCCATATTACTTATTACATCTCCCATATAATTATATATGTGACACTTAAACTTGTTCTATTATATATGTATATTTATAAATATATATATATATATATATATATATATATATATATATATATATATATATATATATATATATATATATATATATATATATATATATATATATATATATATATATATATATATTTTTTTTTTTTTTTTTTTTTTTTTTTTTTTTTTTTTTTTTTTTTTTTTTTTTTTTTTTTTTTTTTTTTTTTTTTTTTTTTTTTTTTTTTTTT
>CAXITT010000890.1:106055-130049 GCA_964033795.1 Lymnaea stagnalis | reverse complement strand
CTGCTACGTTGCTCACGTATCAACAAGTTCTTGTGATGTCTGCCCACTGGCTCATATCTGAACACGTTCTCATGCTTTTTGTCACTTGGCTCATGTCTCAACATGTAGTCATCATGTTGCAAATTGGCTCATGGCTCTACATGTTCGTATAATATCTGCAATTTATTGTATGTCTATTCTTTTTTATTCAGTCTGCAACTTATTTCATGTCTCTACATATTCTAATTTTATCTGCCACTTGACTTATGTCTGTGAATTTAATCATGCTGCCTGTCACTAGGCTCATGCATCATCGTGTTTTCATGATGTTAGCCACTTGGTTCACGTGTCAACAAGTTATCATGCTGTCTGTCACTCGGCTCATGTCTCAAGATAATATCATGCTGTCGACAAGGTTCAAGTGTCACATGTTCTTATGCAGTATGCCACATGTCTCAGTCCTCTACAAGTTCTCATGCCGTCTGTAACTTTTTTCTTGCATCTACATGTTCTTCTGATGTCTGCAAATTGCCTTATTTGTCTACATGCTATCATGCTGTCTGTCACATGGCTCGTGTCTCAACATGTTATCATGCTGTTGCCAATTGGTTCATGACTCAATATGCTCAATGATGTCTACATGTTCTATTTTTATCTGCCATTTGACTTATGTCTTTACATTTAATCATGCTTCCTGCCATTTGCCTCATGTCTCAACATGTTATCATTCTGTCACCATTTTACTCGTCTCTACATGTTCTCTAAATTTCTGTCAATTGGCTCATATCTCTACACATTCTCATGTCTACCACTTGACTCATGTCTCAAAATTATTATTATGTACTCTGGCACTTGGCTCATGTCTCATCATGTGATTATGCTGTCTGACACTTTTTTCGTGTCCCTTTGTGTTTTTTATGGTGTCTTCCACTTGCCTCATGTATCTACTTGTTCTAATGGTGTCCGCTACTTGGCCCCTGGCTCAACATTATCTCACGCTTCTGTCATGAGGCTCTTGTCTTCTTCGTCCATCTTTGACTGATATAATAATACTATTACTTCAAACTAGAAGGTGCAGAATAAAGTTACAGACTATTTTCTGTAACCAACGGAACCATATGATCATTGAACAGCATGGGCGCCGCAGAAAACTTTCTGGGGGGAGGGGGGAGGGCAAACAAAATCGATTAACTTTCCAGGGTGGGGGGTGGTGCAGCAAATTTTTAGTAATAATTTAATATAGTTTTAATTTATTGTACAGTATTTGTATGGTAAACGAACTGACAGGACATCAGCTTAGTTACTTTCTCTATATTTTCTCTTTACTTTAATAAATTTTTGTCTAAAAATCTGTTATCCAATCAATCCAGGGGGGATGGGCAATTGCCCCACCTTGCCACTTTCTGCGGGCGCCCATGTTGAACAGTACTTCAAAACACATCAAAATCATATATATTGGCTGCGATCATATAACTTGACTGTAACCCTGGCATATCTTTCAATTAAGTGATGTTTTACAGACACAAACACTTATAAAATAGTTAATGGCACTATTCAATATATAATACAGACACAAACACTTATACACTAGTTAATGTTACTATTTCAATATATAACACAGACACAAACACTTATACACTAGTTAATGTCACTATTTCAATATATAACACAGACACAAACACTTATACACTAGTTAATGTCACTATTTCAATATATAATAAAGACACAAAAACTTATACACTAGTTAATGCCCCTATTTCAATATATAATACAGACACAGACACTTATACACTAGTCAATGGCACTATTTCAATATATAATACAGACACAAACACTTATACACAAGTTAATGTCACTATTTCAATATATAATACAGACACAGGCACTTATACACTAATTAATGTCACTATTTCAATATATAATACAGACACAAACACTTATACACAAGTTAATGTCACTATTTCAATATATAATACAGACACAGACACTTATACACAAGTTAATGTCACTATTTCAATATATAATACAGACACAAACACTTATACACAAGTTAATGTCACCATTTCAATATATAATACAGACACAAACACTTATACACAAGTTAATGTCACTATTTCAATATATAATACAGACACAAACACTTATACACTAGTCAATGGCACTATTTCAATATATAACACAGACACAAACACTTATACACTAGTCAATGGCACTATTTCAATATATAATACAGACACAAACACTTATACACTAGTTAATGGCACTATTTCAATATTTAATACAGACACAAACACCTATACACTAGTTAATGGCACTATTTCAATATATAATACACCAGTGGTCGGAAAATCACAGCTCGCAAGCCGCATACGACTCCATATTTAGATGATGACAACTAGGCCAGTCAGCCACAAATCGGTTTCGATTCTAAAAATCATGGTTTTTGAAGAGTTATTGATAACAATTGGGGCTCTCAAAAAAAAAAAAATGTTTTCGTCCTGAAGCTAATTTTGTGTCTCTTTTGACTGAAGAGTTTTCTGATCACTGAACCACATTAATAAAGCAATGTATACATTATTTATTAGCAAACACAGTTAAGTGATCACTTCTAACTATGTTTTCTGGTAAACATTGTAAATACCTGAGGATAATTATTTTGATTAAATCAATATAGAATATTTATCAATACTCTTGGGTTGAAAGTGAATCTTGTCATGTCTTCAACAAAAATAGAGTGAGGAAACTGTACCCAGGGTGCCAAACAAAATTGGTTTCGGAGGTATTTTTTTCAGAATCTAACCAGCACCCCATCTAAACAGCACCCAAACTAAACAGCTTCCCATACAAAAAATACCCTATCCAAACAGCAAAACATCCAAACAGCAACTTATCTAACCAGCTCACCGTTTAATCAGCACATTAAATAGCAATTCTTTTGACAAGAAACACATTAAACTAGCATCCCATCAAACCAGCAGCTAACTTAACCAGCGACCGATTTAACCAACTACTCATTTAACCAGCACCCGATTTAAACAGCTATTTATTTAACCACCACCCCATTTAACCAGCAACTCACCCAAAAGAATGGAAACTCTTGTAGGTAGATTACATTGGTACATTGAAACCATTCCCACCAAACTTTTTACGCCCAAGGTGCCAAGCTGTATCATCCACAGGGCTATCCAGCGGCGATGAGAGGGGCGATTTGCCGTTGGAATGCATAAACCTAGAAGAATAATCTCAGGTCTTATGGATAATCGTCTTGCGAAATCCAAATCATCACCAGGGCTTGACGGACACTAGGTAAACATAACAATACTAATAAATATGGAAATTATTGTGTATACATCTATTGTTTGGGAGGGTGAGGGTAGACAGTATCGGGATTGAATTCGAGACATTTTTGGTAGTATTTTTAAATATAAACTAATCTAACCTTTTTTCCCCGGTAATTACTCTTAACAGTTATGAAAAAGTAAGGAATAATGTTTCATACTTGTTAGATGAAATTGTTGGCCTTCCTTGCTGTTATTGCTGTGGTATCCCTAAGGGTAGGGATCGATATCTCGTGGACAACCACTTATAAAATTCAACCTCGTCGAGCAGAAAAGAAGATACGCTGGTTAAGCTTAACTAATTATAAAAAGTGTTGGACTGCAATAAAGCTTACTTTGTTTCAAATAAATTTAACTTAAATTTGAAATGGTGTAGTTTTGTAAAAAACACTTATGATATAAAAGTTAAATAGATTTTTATTTACTTTAAGGACTAAATGATTTATTGCTTATTGGAATTTTAAAAAAAAATTTGAACATTCATAACAAAAATAAAATAAAATCTTACACAATGTACTCAATTTTAAGTCATAAGTTTTTTTTTTAAACGTAAATTATTGTTTCCCTTGAAAAAAGAATCTCCTGGTCTGCTCTTTAAAAAAATCTTTAAAAAACTGAACAACGAATTGGAATAACAGAAACATTACTCAGTATTTAATTAATATTTAAATTCGTTTGAAGGCAGATCCAACTGTCTTTGCAATTTTTTTTTTATACACTTTTTTTTTTTAAATAATGATTTAGCAAATTTATAAAATGTTTATATAAACACAATAAATATTTTTAAAAAAATAAATTTTAATAAAACTAAAACAATTTTATTGTGTACAGAAACATTCTATTTATATAACAGTTAGTGTAAATTACTGTTACATAATTTGGCTTATTATCCCAATATTTATAACTCCTTTAAAATGACATCACAATAACTTAACTATACAGATGATGAGATAGCACTTGTATTGTATTGTTGTTGTGTTTACTTGAGCACATTAAAGCATTATGCTGAGATTGCTATTGTATTGTTGTTTTGTTTACTTGGGCACAATCAAAAACATTTTTGTGAGATGACATTCTATTATGTTTTCTATTTTTCATTTCATTTTAGACGAAGTTTTAAAGCTATTAAAAGTTTTTCAAGGGAAACAATCGCTTTCTATCACAACATTGTAACTCGTGCTAATTATTGTGGTAGTGACATGGTTACACAATTTACTTAATTGATTGTTCAGGATGTCGGCTTCTCTTCTGTCATGTAATAACTAATTCACTTCTTTTACTCCTCTACTTGATGGCCTGTCACACAAAGAAGTAGATGATAACTGCCACGAATAAATTGCACAGTACTTTATTATTCCACTTACTACAACATAAATATAATATGTCTTGTATTAATATCCAAGTAACAAATCCTGGATGCAATTATCTCACACGTATATATTACTCCATAGCATGATGGAAATTAAACACTTTATATCTTCTCTTCGACTTAAGAGTTACTGCCCTCATCCCCCGACACCCGCGTTTTACTTTCGCTTTACAAATATGTAATTCACTCTCTTTTCCCGTGAAATAATGCTAGTTAATGGAGTTCACTATTCTACTCATGACACCTCCCTGACTTAATGGTATCGTGTGCAAAATTGCAGACATAGTCTGTTACAAACATGTTTAAGTAGACATCTTTAAAAATTGATATAACACATTTACATGTGTTCTAATATTTAGCAAACATACTTAATATTTTATTTGAAACAAAACGTTTGCAACGGGTCCTCAACATAGTTAAATATATTTTTTTTTTATCTCTATCTTCTTTTTTTAAACATGAAAACTTCATTTTAGCAACTTTGAGAGAAGTATATTTCACAGTAAATATACTTCACCATCGATGTCTTACTATCATGTCTTATACAGTGTAAACCAACTTTAACGCGATGATCGGGGTCCATATAGTCGGATCGCGTTAAAAGTGAGGTTGCGTTTACAGTATTTAACTTTTTCCTAGAACATATCCGTGTGTACATGTACAATGTTGAAATGTCGGCTTATCATCAGATGAATATTAACTGGAATGCATTTATTAAGATATACTCAAAATAATCGATGGCTAATATAGTTATAGGTTATTACTGTGTCAAGGTCATGAAATCATGAGGTAGTGTGTGTGTGTTGAATTGAGGACGAATGCGGATGGTGAACTATTTTCATGTCACAGGCGAATGATAGTTGAGTGAACGAGGCATGAGATTTTGGGGTATAAAAGGGGAGACAACTTTTTGAGTGGGGGGGGGGGGGGGGAGTACGTTCACAGAGGTTAGAGTGTTGAGAGACGCAGTATTATGTCCACGGTGAGCCGGTTGTTGTTGGACTCACGACAGCAAGACATTGTTTGAGATAGTGGATTGGTCGGGATATGTTTTGTTGATTGGAATATTGCCATACCATTTTGGATTCATGTTCACTTAACTGTGAAACGCATTGCTGTTGTAATGCTGTCATTAATAAATGACTTATACACCTTGAAGCTGATCGTTTGTTGAATCAACCTCGTCTGTTGTGTGACGAGTCTTACACGACATGTAAACAGAAGCGAGAATCATACACATAGACAACGGGGCAAATATTCCACATCTATCTTGCACGATATATACATTTTTTTGTGTCCTATGGCTTATGTGTATGACGCATTCAGTCTAATGATTGTAATAGAAATCGATCTGACATGATATCTATTATTTGTGTCCTATGGCTTGTGTGTATGACGCTTTCAGTCTAGTGCTTGTAATAGAAATCTATCTTACATGTATATAATATTATTTGTGTCGTATGGCCTTTGTGTATGACATATTCAGTCCAGTGCATGTAATAGAAATCTATCTTGCATGATACCTATTCTTTTTGTCTTATGACTTTTGTGTATGACATTTTGAGTCCAGTACTTGTAATAGAAATCTATCTTGCATGCTATCTATTCTTTGTATCCTATTGCTTTGTGTATGAGGGTTGTAACGGTTGTGACAAAATATATCTATTCCCCTGCCCCAGCAATTGCTTTGTTCGTTTCAATAAACATAGATCTACTCCTAAGACGTAGCAATGGTTTGTTCATTTCAATACACATAGATCTACACCCTGACCTAGCAATTGCTTTGTTTGTTTCAATAAACATATATCTACTCCCCTGACCTTGCCATTGCTTAGTTCATTTCAATACACATAGATCTACTCCCCTGACCTAGCAATTGCTTTTTTCATTTTATTACACATAGATCTACTCCCCTGACATAGCAATTGCTTTGTTCGTTTCAATAAACATAGATCTACTCCCCTGACCTAGCCATTGCTTTGTTCATTTCAATACACATAGATCTACTCCCCTGACCTAGCAATTGCTTTTTTCATTTTATTACACATAGATCTACTCCCCTGACATAGCAATTGCTTTGTTCGTTTCAATAAACATAGATCTACTCCCCTGACCTAGCAATTGCTTTTTTCATTTTATTACACATAGATCTACTCCACTGACATAGCAATTGCTTTGTTCATTTCAATACACATAGATCTACTCCCCTGACCTAGCAATTGCTTTTTTCATTTTATTACACATAGATCTACTCCCCTGACCTAGCAATTGCTTTGTTCGTTTCAATAAACATAGATCTACTCCCCAGACCTAGCAATTGCTTTGTTCGTTTCAATAAACATAGATCTACTCACCTGACCTAGCAATTGTTTTTTTCATTTTATTACACATAGATCAACTCCCCTGACCGAGCCATTGCTTAGTTCATTTCAATAAACATTGATCTACTCCCCTGGCCTGGCAATTGCTTTTTTCGTTTCAAAACCCATAGATCTACTCCTCTGACCTAGCCATTACTTCGTTCTTTTAAATAAACATAGATCTATTCCACTGACCCTGCAATTGCTTTGTTCGTTTAAAAAAACATTTATCCATCACCTGACCTTGTAATTGCTTTATTCGTTTCAATAAACATAGATCTACTCCCCCTGCGTAGCGAATGCTTTGTTCATTTCAATAAACATAGATCTAGTCCCTTGACCCAGCAATTGCTTTGTTCATGTCAATAAACGTTGATCTACTCCGCTGACCCAACAATTGCTTTGTTCATTTTAATAAACATAAATCTACTCATCTGACGTAGCAGTTGCGTTGTTCGTTTCACTAAACATAGATATATTCCCCGGACCTAGCAATTGCTTTGTTCTTTTCAAGAAACATAGATCTACTCCCCTGATTTTTAATAAACATAAATCTACTCATCTGACGTAGCAGTTGCGTTGTTCGTTTCACTAAACATAGATATATTCCCCGGACCTAGCAATTGCTTTGTTCTTTTCAAGAAACATAGATCTACTCCCCTGACCTATCAATTGCTTTGTTCTTTTCAATAAACATAGATCTACTCCCCTGATCTAGCAATGCTTTGTTCTTTTCAATAAACATAGATTATCGATGCCCAAAAGAGAAATAACTAAAGTAATACTTGTAATGGATTTCAAAATTTTGACAGCTAATACAAAATCTGCTCTAATCATTTATCTGTTGAACCCTTGTCGTCATTGATACCATTATAATTATCTCGCCATTTTCGACTTGTTTCCGGCTGTTTTCCTGCCTTACTCGCTTAGCTAATACTTCCATTGTCTCATTTTATCTTCAATTAACTGCCCCACTTAATGACGCACTGAGTTCCATTTGTAATTTTTTTTTTTTAATATTCCGATAAATAAGTTGTCTTGGAGTGGGATCATGAGGTATGCTTTCAAATTTGAACTCCCCAGAAAAGTGTGTAGCTAAAGCAATGGTGTGAGTGTAATGTAATAGGTTATATCATAGCAATGCACCCTTGCATTTTGAGTTTGTCCGACTGTCTATCACACCTTAAACAATTCTACACCCCTTCCCTGATTCTTACAGTATGGGGCTGATTATAACCTTCAGCCCAATGATTACCCTGGGGCAAGCAACACACGAAGTGAATTTAATGTATGTTTGGAACTGGGTGCGATAATGCCTCGTACAATTACTTTAAAAGAATGTACTACTCCGTTCAAGAAGTATAATAGAAATATTCAATTCAAGTATAATAAAATATACATCTCGTGATTTTTAATTAATCGCCCGATTTCGAGGCCACTACCAAGGGCGTATCTATGAAACCAATTAGCCAAAAATGTAATGTTATTAAAGTGCAACTTTCGCCTTCCCCCAAGCTAGGCTTGCGTCCAGGGATATATGCCCATCTGCAGCCACTGAGCTACGCCTCTGGACACTAGTATTTCCCTACCCCGGCCAGGGAAGTGTGTCCGAAAAAATTGTACTTTGTAAATAGGTGCTGTATTGTTACGCGAGGTTGGAAGAATGCATTTATAATGCATAATTTAAAATGGGATTCATTAAATAATTTATATATGTTTGTATTTTCTATGCAATCCCTAGAAGTAGGTACCGATTTAACTGGAAATACATATCATAATAATATATAATATTTCACTTTCATCAATCAAACATACCACAAACATGGAGATAGTGGTTAAGCATATTTTATAATATATATACCTATGTTTTGTTGTAAATTTCAAGTTTTATATTCATAAAACAAAAGATAAACAAAATACAATTAACAAATTTCAATTATTTAACAACAAGTATTTGCTTAGAATATTCATTATGAAAGTTGCGTAACAACAGCAAAAAAAAGTATATCATAAAAATACTTTGATGTATCCACAAAAAAACATTAAAAATGTGAAGTTATTTGTTTCCCTTGAAAGAAAAGTATTCAGAACAAGGTAAGTGGAAGCTTGAATTAATAACCAGGACAAAAGTACAAGACAATTTTTGCGTAAGAGCCTTTCTTAGCAGACAAAAGAGATAAACATAGGAGAAGAAATAAAGACAAATTAATAACTTAAGGGATGGCCATTGTTATTTGCGGAAGTTTGATTTCTTATAAACACAATTACAGGAAGTGGAATTATTTAAAATGTTATTGTTAAAATACAATACTTATCGTAGCATGTTATTTTTTTAGTCTGCAAGAGTTTCTTTTAGGCATCTCTCCAGCATAACTCAGGAATGTGAGACACAATGACGTCCAACACAGCAATGTTTAGAAGAACATGAATTAAACTACAGTTAAACAAGGTGGGTCATTATAACCCAGGAATGTCAGACACAATGACGTCCAACACAGCAACGTCTAGAAGTACATGAATTAAACTACAGTTAAACAAGGTGGGTCATCATAACCCAGGAATGTCAGACACAATGACGTCCAACACAGCAACGTCTAGAAGTACATGAATTACTTTACATTTAAACAGTTAGGTCATCATAACCCAGGAATTTCCGAGACAATAAAGTTCCACACAGCAGTGCCTGTAAGCACATACATTTAAGTACATAAAATCGTAAATGATGCTTTTAAAATTTTTAAAATAATTGATATTAGGTTTTTGTGATAATAATAGTTATTATGAAAGAAATAATACATTCCATAAGTATGAACACAATGTAATTAATAGGCATGAAATCATACAAAAAACATTTTTGGAAAACATACGCTTAATACCTGGTTACACTCAAAATTAGTCAAAGTTAGTGGTAACAGTGGGTTATTCAGTATCTTGCAAAGAATCGTTTTTCCCCATGCTAATATGGCATAGACACAAGCGCATTAAAAGTACTCAGATATCATCATGTCTGCTTACAATCATACGAAATCAATGTTGCAAAAAGTAATTAAGTCACAAACTACAGCTTTTGAGGTAATCAAATTGAAATTTTCTTTTCGTATATAACATATAAATATATTTATTTAGTCTTGTTTAATTAATAGACGTGACGGACATTTTAATGTATTCAAATTTATGCCATATACTTGGTTAAACCGGATAAGCTAAGTTTTCAGTTTTAATTGCTTTTGAAAACAATTATGACTCAAGTACATTTAGCTCTGGTATCTAATAATGCAGCCTTTCACGTAACATACACAACACAGTAATTTTAAATGACTCGATCTATAATGCATTCCTAGTCTGTAGCAGAGTTTAAACAAAATTCTATACCAGAATCAAACGGTCTTCTCTATCTAATAATGCAGCCTTTCACGTAACATACACAACACAGTAATTTTAAATGACTCGATCTATAATGCATTCCTAGTCTGTAGCAGAGTTTAAACAAAATTCTATACCAGAATCAAACGGTCTTCTCTATTTTCTTCTTGAATATTCTTTAATTTTCCTTCAGGGTCGTTGTAGACGAAATGTTGATCCTTACAATTTATGATGGTAAACTATTTAACATCGCCCACCTTCATGCGAAATCCAAGGTAAATAGAAGTACAACTTAATGTGAACAACTTTTCACAGACAAAGGTTCCTTAACGAAGCAAACAGAAGACTGACATTGAGCCAAAAATATAGAGAGAATTTTGGAGAATAATATATTTTTTTCATCTGTGGCGCCCCACGGACCAAGGACTAAGGGGCATGATGATAATATTGAGACCTAGAAATACATTAATATTGTTGCTAATTCCTCACTAACACCACCTCATTTGATTCAGATTAACTACTTTACTTGTTACTTGTCATTCTTATACTTTATACTTTGTTTAACAAGAAGAATCCTTAATAGAAGTGAGAGAGGGGTGTAGCTTAACGCATCGGATGACAACAAGCCTAGCTACGTCACTGCTATTCAGCAATCAATAAAACGGGGTGGGAGGAGTTGGGCTATTGTCCGATTTGGTGAATGTCGGACGAGATGGGACCTGAAGGGCAGGGAGATAGATTGGAGAGCTGAAATGTTAGGGGAAGGTAAGATACGTTTAGAGATTTCTCCATACTAGTAAGGATTGAATTTAATAAGGTTCCTATTAATTTTTAAAAAATTAAAAAAAAAGTCTTTAAATAAATAATTTGTAAAAAATATAATTTTTTTTTTATATCCTTAGATGACTATAACTTGAAATAAGTCAAAATAGTCTCCCATGCAGATTCATGAGTTAGAGAGGAAACACTAGTTAAGGATATTTCATGGTATTGATAATGAACGTAAAATTGTAAACTTAAAGTTTTACCTAAATTAAAAAAGAGATTTTTTACATACAGTTATTTAAATTTGAAGCATTTTTTGCCTACTCATTGTTTTGTAAAAATATATAATACATTTGTACAGCATGACCAGAAATAAATGTGTTTAAAAATATATTTAATGAAATTAAATGAAAGATGTATGAACAGAAATCGATTTTTTCCCTTTAAACAACATTTATTAGCTTAAAACATTCTTTAAAAAAAAGAACAAACAAAATATGAGAAAAAATAGAACAAGGTATTTGAATGCTTTAATTAAAAACCAGGACAAAAGGTCAAGAATAGTTTGGCTAAGAGACACCCTCAGAAAAGATGACGGACGAAAATGGGACAAACTAATGGAGATGAGTTTAAAAATGTCCAAGAAGTCTGCCACTTGGATTATGTCTTAATATGTTTCCATGATGTGTGCCAATTGGCGTATGTCTTAATATGTTAAACAAACACCTAGTCATCGAGCGAATGTCGACTGAACATTGAATACGGATAAAATGGCTTTGCGTCCAACAGGGCAGTTTGTTAAACAATGTCACAAATGTCGGTGTCCATGAAGTTAGTGAGGTAAACCATGTCACAACTTTGAATGTGGATCAAGACATTGGGGTTAAAAATGTCACTGATGTCGTTGTCCATCAAGGCAGTGGGGTAAACCATGTCACAACTGTGAATGTGCATCAATACATTGGGGTTAAAAATGTCACAAATAATGTTGTCCATCAAGGCAGTGAGGTAAACCTTGTAACACATGTGGTGGTTATCCATCAAGGCAGTTGAGTGAACCATGTCACAAATGTAGTTGTCCATCAAGAAAGTGGTGTAAACCATGTCACAGAATTGTTTCTCAACCAACTCATTTGGGTATACCATGCTACAAATTTCGTTGTCCATCAAAGCAGTTGGGTAAACCATGTTAGGATGTTTAGTTTATCAAGGTAGTTGGGTAAGCAATGTTAGGAAATTTAGTCGATCAAGGCAGTGGAGTAAAGCATGTTAGGATGTTTAGTTCATCAAGGCAATGGGGTAAACCATGTTAAGATATTTAGTCAATCAAGGTAGTGGGGTAAACCATGTTAGGATACTTTGTCCATCAAGGACTGGGGGTAAAACAAAATAAAGATGTTTAGTACATCAAGGCATGTGGATGAAACAAGGTAAGGATGTTAGTCCATCAAGGAATGGGGTAAAACAAGGTAAGGATGTTTAGTCTTTCAAGGCATTGGGGTATGCCATGTTATTTTGTTTAGTTCCTCAAGGCAGGGGGGTAAACCATGTTAGAATGTTTAGTCCATCAAGGCAGTGTGTTAAACCATGTTATAAATGTGTTTCTTTAAGGCAAACGAACTACTGGGATCCTTCAACAGCCAGTCAAAACGCATATTATTAGGCATAAATAAGTGATCAATTCAAACCATGTTTTTATACATCTTTAACACAACTTACTATTTTTTTGACAAAAAGAAATTGTAATAGTTAAAAGAAGTCTTGGTGTTGAAGTGAATCATTTAAAGTAATCAAAAAACGGATGGAAATTGCGTCAGATGTCCTCGTGCATTATACTATTTTTGGTAGGGAGTGTAGTGCCGACATGAGCTTTGGTTGGATCATAGAGATAGAAATAATGGGTTTCATTGTTAAACACTTGGGGTGGTGGGACGTAACAACAAATCACATCCAGGGTTTCCAAACACTCTAGTTACACCTATGTCAACTAGAATATCTGAAATGGGTAAAAAAAACTACAATGAATTTTTAGCTCTGACACGTTACACATGGCATGCTAAGAAACTCTTTAATGAGTATTTGATATAAAAAAATACGGAATACGGGATTTGCGAATAAAATGTCTACAGACACTGAGAAAAGGGGAAATTTGCAATGAGTGAAAGTAGATGGGGAGATACAAGAATTAGGGGGGTGGGATAAATAACGAATGAGACAAGAATGTGGGTGGCGAGGACTCAATATTAAGAAGCAATATGTTTATGGTGTAAGAGATGGAAACGTGGGATCTAGAAGTTGTGTGAGTGAAGAAGGGTTGTAAGAAGTGTGGAAGGAAACGAGATGGTGGGGCTAAAGTAGAGTGTAAACAGTTGTCTAGCAATCCTCCAAGTAAGAAACAAATTTGATGATTCTTCTATTTAATTATTTCATTATTTTTATTTATTTTGTCCATTAAATTTTCCTTACTAAAAACAAAAGGAAGTGGCAGCGGAAACCTCCAACTTCTCTCATCGACTTCCGCTGCCACCCTTTTGTGCTAACGTAGCGTTTAATTTTAATCTTTATTTTACTTTTACTTTGAACATTTATCAATTGACACTTGTTTTGTTTAGTTTTTTGCTTTGTGGTAAATATTTACATAGAAAATATGAATGGAAAGAAAAGAATGTTTTATTTTGTATTTTTTTTTTATGCGGGAGACCATGCATTTAACGCATCAGGTGACACCAACCCTAGCTACGCCACTGCACTTCAGCAATCAATAAAGGGGACGGGTAGGTTGGCCTTTTGCCATCTTTGGTGAAGGACAAAAGAGATGAGACCTGAAGGACGGAAGAAATGAGACCTTAAGAACTGAAGAGATGAGACCTGAACCCCCGGGAGAGAGAAGGGAGAACTGAAATGAGCGGGGTAGAGATATTACTTAAGCGTTAATATTTATATAAAACTAGCCATTACAACGGGCGTTGCAGGGGATTGCATTAGGACCTATCCTTGTGTGACTGTGATCCCATTGGAACCCTCATCCAGTTCTGACACTAATCCCGGCGCAGTCCCATTTCCCGGTTGTATCCCAATACCGGTAGATCCATTCAAGTTTGGGATCCGATCCATGTAAGATCCCGTTTTCTGGTGGGATCCTGATCACTTGGGGATAAATATTTAAATGGGATCCCGACCTCTTTTTTATCCCGTATGAAAAAATGACTGAGTGTTACTGATAGAACAGTAAACTTCGGGACAGTAAAGAAATAAATAGAACTAACTAACATTTCATTATTCCTTAGATCCCACTATATATACCCGTGGAAAAATTTTGAACTTAGTGGAACATTCTAGATTAAATTTAAGAACATGCTCGAAACATGTGTAAAACTACTTTTCTAATTATGTTTTTGAATCCAATAAAAATCATCAACAAATCCCATACTTATACTCCTTTTTCTTTTAACGTAATCACGTTTAAGTTAATCATGGGGCTCCGGGGGCCCATTCCATAACTGAACAATTTAGCTTTGCCTGAAATAGGGGACCCTATAAATATAAGACGGACAAATCATAAAGTTAACATGTAAACGTATTCCCAGTACAATCTACTTAACAAAATCCTTAGCTACAGTTTTTTAAAAGTATCGATCTTTCTAGAAAATTCTAAATTGGATATTATTATTTTTAAATCCACCGATATTTCAATAAGGACTAAGAAGCCTAATGAACAAAGCTTGGCTTAGATCCTTAAATTCACATAAACGTTTACCGTTGTCTAACAGTATGATATTGATAAAGCTTATTTAAGAAAAAATTAACTGCGCCCCCCAAGCCCCAGGTAAATTGATATTATGAGTTCAATACTCTTCCGAATTTGAATATGGATGATCATGTGTATTTGTAATAAATTTGGTCAAGATCCATCCATTTATTAAGAGTATTAAGCATATTGATATTTATAAAGCTTATATAAGGAAAAATGAACAGGGGCCCCCGGCCCCAAAAGAAGGGATGTTACGAGTTCAGCACTCTTCGGTATTTGAAGAAGGATAATAAAGTGTATGTGTACTAAGTTTGGTCAAGATCCATCTACTCATGTAGGAGTATTTGTTGTTAATTTTAATTAGATATTTCATATAACGAAAAAAAAAAACGATTTAGGGGACCCCGGCCCCAAACGGAATGTTATAAAAAATTCATAACCCTTTAAGAGTTCTTTCTGGATAATGATGGAAGTATGTGTCAAGTTTGGTCAAGATCTATCAATCCATGTGAAAGCCTTTGTGGAACAAGATCACAAACAAACAAGTACACAAACTTTTAGTTTTATATATATGCATGTGATATGATATAGCCAATATACCCGGTGTTACACGGGATTACTTTAGGGCCCCGATCACGATAAGACCCAAATAACAATGGGACCCAAATACTATTCTCACCCGGATCCCGGTGTAATCCCTTTTCCCGGTGTGATCCAATTCCCGGTGGGATCCCGTTTTCTTGTAGTTACTATAGCGTGGGGAATCCAGATCCAGGTCGGATCCCGATTCCTGTCAGCGTCTTGATCCCAGTGGGATCCGGATGTCAGTTGATCCCGATGGACTACCGATCCCGTTAGGATACCGTACACTTTTGGATCCTGTTCCACCTAGGCACTCTCTTTTACGATGTTATCCCTTTTTCCGATAGGATCCCGATGGCGGTTTGATCGCTTTACCCGATGGGATCATGTTTGGATTGCGTAATCGATGGGTACCAGTTGACTGTTAGATCTCGATCCCCCTTAGGGTCCTATTTCTATTTGGGATCATCCTCGGTGCTATTTTGTTCAAATAAGCTTTTAAATTCCCTTATATATCAACGTAGAACATTAAAGAACTTTCTGGGACATTCTAGATTAAATTTAATAACCTGCTCGAAACATGTGTACAACTACTTTTCTAAGTATTTATTTTTCAAAAACGAAATATTATACAACTAATTTTCACAACTATGACTGTAGAACAGTTTAATTAATTTAGGGTCCCCCGTGGGGCTTATTTAATCAAGTACCGTATTTTTAATTATGTCTGAGATGGGGAGCCCTACAAATATGAGCCGCATAAATAAGAGAGTTAAAATTTAAAACTGGTCCCATTAAAATCTACTTACAAAGACCATAGATAGAGCTTTTTAAAATTATTGAGCTTTCTGGAAAAATCTAGAATGGATATTATTAGTTTTAAATCCACCGATATTTCAATACGGAGATTGAATTGTATTGCTACAAAGCAAGGTCTATAACCCTCAATTCCCATAGAAAATATAGTGTTGTCTAAGCATATTGAAATTGATATGGCTAAATAAGAAAAAATGAACTGGGGCCCAGGCCCAGAGAAATGGATATTATGCGTTCAGTCTTTTGGATATTTGAATATGGATATTAAAGCACATGTGTACTCAGTTTGGTCAAGATCAATCATCTCGTGTAGGAGTATTTGTTGTTATTTTTGTATATATATCATATAAAGAAAAAAAACAAATTCGGGGCCCCTGGCCCCAAACAGAGTGTTATAAAAAGTTCATAGCCCCTTAAAAGTTCCTTCCGGATAATGATGGATATATGTGTCAAGTTTGGCCAAGATCCAACAATCCATGTAGAAGCCTTTGTATAACAAACCCACAAACAAATCCAAAAACGTTCACTTTTACATATATCTAGATATGATTTAATTTTCATACATAATTTGCAAGAAATGCAATTGCAAACATGCTGACTATTCATTTATATTAAATCCCTAGATGAAGGGATCGAAATCAAGTGGACTACAGGTTTATATAAGCCATAATATTCCACTTGCACTTATAATGTTAATAACAATAACCCTGTTTAAGCATAATTAAGATTATTTATAGTTCTTGTAAAGTTAGAAATTTACAGTTTGTGTTTACATTTTTTAAAGTTAAATAAAAAAGGTTTTTTAACAACTTTAACAATAAATAGCAAAACCATTGAATTTAAAAAAAATATTACATTTGCATGGCACAAAAATAAAATAAATGCTCTTACAAATTTCTTAATGATATCGACTAAAACATGTAGCATAAGAATCCGATTGCTTCCCTTGAAACACATTTATTTTGTTTAAACATTGTTTAAATGAAAAGAAGAGATCATTTTTTTAAAAGATTATGTGAATGGTTGAAATTAGATATCATGACAATATGATAATGTTATTTTGGCTAATAGCCTTTCTCAGATTACAGAAGTTAAAAACAAGAAATATAACTCTTTAAATAACATTATTTATAATGCTATGTTATGTCATGAACCTTCAACCTAAATCACAATAAACTCATGGCTTTTTGACTCGTAGACACAGTGCATGACTAGGCGCGTCCGTATTATATTAATTGACAATCTAAGCTCAATGACTCAAACGGTTAGGAAGCCTATGGTGCCAAGAGCTCCCTTATGTTCAGTGACACTTTCTCAAATTTCTACACTACCTCTGACACAACCTTGTTTAATGTGCCCAATGAAAGATGACAACAATACAATTTCTCTGACACCACCTTGTTTCATTGGCTCAAGGAAACACGACAACAATACAATAAACAAAATGGATCCTCAATTTAACTTAAAGTAACAAACAATAATATATCTTTTAAATTTACTGTCTAATATTAAATGTATTAAAAAAATATGTATAAGTTTCTTATGAAACATGAAATAAAACAACTTAAAATATATGCTATAAAGTATAGATGGCTGTCCCATAAATAAGACGATTCAATTAACATATGCTTAATACAAGTAAGCCACAATAGAGGCAATCCTAACTTATGCTTCAAGTAAGACGCTACAAATCTTTATAGCGATGTCTCGAACAAGTCGCTTCTCTTCTACTTAAGTGTCTTTTCTATCGACAAGGATTTGACCTGGATCTTTCATTCGTCTCGCCTTCGCTCTGTGTTGGCATGGGTTCACTGTCAACACGGCCAACCCCTTGCAATGATTTATTTCAACAAGCTTTAAATAAATGCCCAATATTGCTTAAATATATAAAGTAATCATCTACACAATGTGAAGTATGCAAAGCTCAACCTAACTACTTGACGTACTCTTACAAATATAACTTAGTATAACACCGTGGATTACTGTGGAAAAAAAAAACTGGTACAAGCTGTGTCTGAGTCCAAGACTTAACACACAGGAAAGAAGAAATTTCGTGAGGACTGCAGTTGGTGGTCAGTACAGAAACTTCATTTGGTGACACTCGTTCCACAATTAACGTATATAAATGACGCCTCCCATTTGTAACAGACCCCATAGAGTATAATGTAATTTTTCCATCACACTACGATATAATCACTCCTCAAGGCTTTCTAACGTGTGTCAAAGACACATTCAAACACTTCCATCCATATGATAGAAAATAGCCACAGACAATCAACATTCATGGCCTCCGTACTTTGCCACGATAGCTCGAACTTTTTAGAGCACTTTTTTTTTCAAAACACTTTTCCTCTTTTCAATTGTTTAATTCTTAGTCTCAAGTTTGAACACTAAATTCTATTTATTTTATAAAGAATGTTTCCTGAATGCAAGTTCTAATTTTAAGGCTTGTTTATTATCTCATAGTTTTAAATTATAATTCTCTTCTTAGAATGTCTTTAATGCTTATCTTTTACAAGTGCATTTACCTGGGATTTCATAACAACGCTCAATCGTATCAATATATTAAAGTCCTGATCGATATGATTAAAATGGTATAATTTCAAAGTGTATTTCAAATGTTATTTACGTATTAAAATATATTAAAGTAAAACGATCTATGTATCACAAATTACTTGCTAACTTTGCAACAATATATGAGCTAAAGTTAAGATGGAAAAGTAAAGAATTAATATTAGAATACTCCAAAAAACCCTTTTACAAAAATCTACTAAAATGTTTAAAATAAATAATAATTCTCAAAAATGCATTGTGTTATTGTTGCATTCTTCTATTTATAGATTTTTGCAATTTAATTTAAGTATTGGAAAACAATTAGAGGGGGTTAAATTCCAATAAATTTGCTTACGAGGGAAATAATTATGAACGCTTTTAACTATTCCTTTATATCTATATTTAGATATTGTTTTGTGGTATTTTATTTTGAATTTGTAGAAGAAAAGTTTATTTGAAAATTATCAAAACAAAGATTTATTGTTTTTTCAATTTGAAACAGAGTTTTAATAAACATTGAGATAACTTGTATATAACAATTTATATTTCATTAAAAGCTTAAACAACAGATCAATATATTGTTTAACAATTGTCAAGCCTAAGATTGTTCCCGATTTCAGTCCGCTACATGAAAGGGATGCAATAAATTAAAAATATAAAAAACGTTTGCCAATAGTTATTTGTTTTGCAAATAAAATTAAAAAAATACTGTCTTTGGTTTTAGATAGTTTCACGAGAATTCTGAAATTGGTCCGTAAAAAACAAACAATAAATAATTTTTTCCGGTTTTTTGTTTCCGTTTAAGATTACTTTAAATGAGCCTTCAATGAAAACTATTGATGTGTTCTAAATATATTTTTTTACGTAATAGTACAAAAATAGTTTGCATGTAGAAATGTACAAAATGTCAGAAAATCTTGGGAAATTAAAGAGTTTGTTTCAAATGGAGCCATAGTCACCTAAAGTATGGGGAAAAGGTCTTATAACCCCACGGAAAATGATAAATTTATGCTAAAAATAAATCACTTTTTGCATTGTATACCAATGACTATAAAATAGTTTATATAAAATGAATGATATTTCATATTACATGTTTCAAATGACCAGTGATGAGAAAGGAAACGATGGGCGTAGGTACCAGACCAAAGTACAATAGATGATGGAGTAGATAACCTGACATTGGCAGCGTTTATTGTAGTACAAAGGAAAACATGATAGCTTGAGATTTTCAAACATATTTTCAAGCCCCATTTTCGCCATTTCTAAGGAAAAAAAATGACCTTATATCTAGCACTATTCTTTATTACTTTGCTCTGATAGAGACGATAGTTGCTAGCGTAGTTAGTGTTAGTGATACCCTAGTCTTGCCAAGACTTATGCCAAGCTCCAATTAACAAAACAAACACAGAATTTTACTATACATCCTTTCTCTCCATGATAAGAAAGAGTGACACCGGGCTGACCCCCAATTGGTCTCACTTTCAGAGGCATACGTAGAATATCTGTCAACATGGGGCATTGAATTATTTTCACACTCTACCCCCCCCCTTCCCGTCCCTCGCCGCAGCTCTAAAAAAAGACATGTTTATTCATTAAGTACCATGACGTCACATTTTTTCATGGAAATATAAGTCGCCACAATTCTTACTTTTGCTACGCCTCGACCACTGTCACTTTTTCTTGTTTGACATATTACAAAGAGTTGAACTATTTCTATTTAAAGGTAGAAAGTTTGTTATGACAAGTAACAGATATTGATGTATTTGTAGAGGGAGATAGGGCGACCACGTTTCTGGCGTTGCATCCCCACAAATAACGATCGAATTCTTTAGTACGAAATTAGAATAACCATACAAACCCTAGTAGAGGGCGTCGGTCTAAAAAACTACGCGGTCCCCTCGGGGTGGTAAGGGGGGACTTTAGAGACGATAAATATCAACCCCAACCCCCTAGAAAGCCCGGCCCTGTTGCTGCTTGAGCAGCAATCCGGCTGGCCAGGTGTTTCTTCTCTGGGGCTGCCACACTCAGCGGCCAATCGAGTGGAGGTCGGGTGTGGCGGTCTTAGGGGCGGAGCGTCCCTGGAATGCCGCTTCGCGGCCCGATCGGAATAGAGACCACTGGGGGAGTGGTTGACGGCCGATTTGGTTGGCGGGGTGGTGCCTTGGGGAGGACCATATGAGCCTCGGCTCGGTGTTCGCTGATTTTCTTAAGTAAGTTAGTTAGCACGAAATTGCAGAAGTTGGGAGTAACCGTGAACATGTACAGGTGGATCTCCGGTTTCCTCACATACCGGACGATTAACACAAAATTTGGCGGCGAAACCTCCAGGAAGAGAACTCTTGAGGAAGGGCTCCCACAGGGGTCAGCCCTCAATTGCATCCTCTTCCTTGCATACATCAATGACCTGCCACAAGTGCTAACGACTAGCTCTGCCATGTATGTGGACGCTTTGGTAATCTGGAGAACCGGTAAGGATGTCAATTGCCTGCAAACGCTTTTACAGCAAGACCTATCTGCTATCAACAGGTATATGCGGTGGTGGCACCAGGAAATCAACACCGAGAAGACGGTCTATTCGCTATTTACAAATGGGCGGACCATTCTCAAACAGGAGATCAAGCTCAAGGTGGGCGATGTAGCGCTCAAGTGGGACAAACAACCTGTTTACCTGGGAGTTAAGTTGGACCAAAAGGTGCAAATGCATAATTTTGTACCGGACCTCTGCTCCCAGGCAACAACCAAGCTCAGCCTGGTGAAAAAACTGACTTGCACAAGTTGGGGCGCGGGCGCAAGTACGCTTAGAGCTCTCTTTCTAAGCAGTGTAAGGTCGGTGATGGATTATAGCATGCCGGTCCAATCCTTTGCAAACAAGACCGCACTGGAAAAACTGGGCCGAATCCAGAATCAGGCACTGAGATTCATCTGTGGCGCATACAGGACTACTCCCACAGCTTCTGTAGAAGTCTTGGCCAATGTAGAACCGTTACAAATTAGGAGGGAAAAATCCATTTTAAATACCGTAGAGAGGTACCGACGGCTTGGTAAAACCGAACCAGCCTTTCAAATGCAAAATAACTGGGTGGGTGGCAGGAGACTAAAGAGGTCCTCTTTCATGCACCAGGTCGTGGAGCTGGAGAGGACAGTCACCCTGCCCCCAAATAGAGAACTTCTGACCCAAATCCCAGTTAATCCGCCTTATGCGGAACCCTCACGTCCCTCCATACATTTGGCCTTGACAGATGCAGCAGTGACGAAACGCAGCCCTGAACATGTAGAGAGAGTGGCTGCCCTTGAAACCATGGATGTGTTCGCACACATACCTGTGAAAGTGTTCACGAATGACTCTGCCGATCTTAGGAAAAGAACTGCTGGGTACGGTGCGCTTATTCAGTACCCAGTAGGTGGACCACCTAATGAAAAACTCTCGGGGCCTTGTGGGACTACAGCGTAAAATTTTGACGCGGAGCTCATAGCTATGCAAATGGCCCTGGATAGAGTCCATACCACTTTGAAAGGGGCAGAACATGCGGGGCTTGATATAGTTATCTTCTCAGACTCAAGATCTGCTCTTGAGATCTTGGGGAAGAGACAGGGAACCACACGCCTGGTCGACGTCATTCAGGACGACATATGCAGACTTGGTGAAATAGGGTGCAGGGATGAAATGCAATGGATACCAGGGCATGTCAACATCAGTGGCAATGAGATAGCTGACACTCTGGCGAAAACCGGGGCTGCCCAGCCTCAGCCAGAAGTACCAATGACCAAAAAATTGCTGGCGGATCACTTCAGGCAGAAGTGGTACAGGCAATGGGCTGACAACACGACCGCCAGAGGCGTCTATTCGAACTTGCCCACTCCTAGCAAACAAGACCCATGCTGGGAGTTAGGTCGCAGATCGCAGAGCTTAGTGACACAGAAAACATATATTATAATTATTTGTATTGTGTCTTCCTTGTGTTTCGCATATGTTCATTGAATAGTCATATGCAGCCAATTAGATTTCATATCATTTCATAGAATATATTCTAAGTTTCTTCAAATCTAATTTCAAAAGTATCTCCTAGTGCAACTTCTGCATATCTATTATCATATTAGATTAAAGATGTAAAAAAACAAAAAAATTAGGTATCATAACTTTAAGTAATTTGAGTTTTAATTTTTTTTTTTGTCGTCTTCTTATTTTGTTTTTCCTTGGGCACATTAAAACAAGGTGGTGTCAGAGGTATTTTAGAAATTTGAGAAAGTGTCACTGAACATAGGGGAGCTCATGGCTTCCTAACCATTTGAGTCATCGAGCTTCGATTGTCAATCACTATATAAGGAGAGCCCCTAGTCATGCACTATGTCTACAAGTTAAAAAGTCATGTGTTTATTGTCATTATTTATAACGTCATGTTAATTTATGAACGGTCTACCTCAATTTTATTTTGAAGAGTTGTAGTT
This sequence comes from Lymnaea stagnalis, assembly GCA_964033795.1. Classification (NCBI taxonomy): domain Eukaryota; kingdom Metazoa; phylum Mollusca; class Gastropoda; family Lymnaeidae; genus Lymnaea; species Lymnaea stagnalis. The sequence goes on along the minus strand of CAXITT010000890.1, from coordinate 106,727 downwards.
CAAAATGTGTGTTTACTTCCTCTAATCTTGGTTTGAAAAAATCCAACTTCCGGATTTGCAATGGAGATTACTTAAGTGTTTAACTGGTCTCCATCATTTTGTTCCATTTTCATCAGCCCTGCCTGCTGAGGAAGCCTCTTAGCCGAAATATTATTGTCTTATTGTCTTAGCTCTGAATTCAAGCTCTCACATACTGACACAATCAACAAATCTTGTCAAAATAAACAAGGGCCTAGTGATTCAAATGATGGGGACAAATATTTTACTTTAATGACACACCATCAAAATAATAAAAGTTCATATTTGAAATGCGAGCAAATACTCATGCCGAACACTAAAGGACCCGATAACACCTGGAATGTACCTTCTCGGTAAACTTCTTCACTTGGTAAAGTATTATCACACTACAAATCTTCGTTTAAAAAAACAACTATTTCTGCTCAAAATTCATACACAAACTTTACGAATTCAATGGTCATAATGTTTCTCCAAGTCTCAATACTCTATAAATATTCCATAAGTAATCATTCCCATATTACTTGTCTCCAATATAATTATATCTTATATATATATATATATATATATATATATATATATATATATATATATATATATATATGTATATATATTTTTTTTTTTTATAAAAAGTTTTCACAAAATATATGTGTTTTT
>CAXITT010000890.1:55580-99685 GCA_964033795.1 Lymnaea stagnalis | reverse complement strand
CTCCAGATGGTTTATATCAATATAAAGTAATGCCGTTTGGAATGAAAAATGCCCCAGCTACATTCCAACGTCTTGTAAATAACATTATTGCTGACCAGGAAAATTGCAGCGCCTATATTGATGATGTAATTATTTACAGCCAAGATTTTTCAACTCATGTAAACCAATTAAGATCTCTGTTTAAAAAATTTTTGCAGGCAAATGTAACTGTAAATTTAAATAAATGTGAATTTTGTCATGCAACTGTGGAATATTTAGGTCACATAGTGGGTCAAGGTCATGTAAAGCCTGTTCAAGCTAAGATAAATGCTATTGTATCACTTCCACCACCCACTACTAGAAAACAGTTAATGAGATTTTTGGGAATGGCAGGTTATTATAGAAAATTTTGCAAAAATTTCTCAGTTATTGCTACTCCTTTAAGTAATATGTTAAAGAAAAATGCAAAATTTCATTGGTCAGATGCTTGTCAGGAAGCATTCCAAAACATTAAAAATATACTTGCTAATGCTCCTGTTCTCATTGCACCAGACTTTAACAAACAGTTTAAACTAGCTGTAGATGCCAGTGATGTTGGCATTGGTGCAGTTCTTTTTCAAGAAGATGACCACAATGTAGATCATCCTGTCTCTTATTTCTCAAAGAAATTTAACTCACATCAGAAAAACTATTCCACTGTAGAAAAGGAATGTTTAGGTTTAATTCTTGCTCTCCAACAATTTGATTTTTATGTCAGTTGTTCTTTACATTCAGTACTTGTTTTTACTGATCACAATCCTTTAACATTTTTGAATAAGATGGTCTCCAAAAATCAAAGATTGTTAAGATGGAGCCTATTTTTACAAGAATATAATTTGAACATCAAACATATTAAAGGCAAAGACAATGTCATTGCAGATACTTTGTCCAGAAATTAATTTTCACTTATGTTATTGTTTATAAGCTGTTAAGAAGCTTTTTGTCTAGTGTTTTGAGAGTAAGAAATGTACTTTTCTTCAATTTTAATGGAAAAAGAATTCCATTTTTGAACAATGAAATTTTTTTCTTTTAAGAGGGGAGGTGTTACAGAGAACTTGTTTACATCATATTTCTTGTGCGTGCCCTCTGATCGACCCCGCATGAGACACTGTGTTCACAAAGGGGCGTGGCTTAGGCTTTTGAAGTAACTTGTTTACACCGCCAGCCACTGAAAATAATTAATCTGTTCCAAATAGTATTTGGTAGAATGATTTAGATTTTTCTAGAAGCTTATCGAAGGCAGGGCTTAGGCGTCGGTAGACCCACCTATATAAGGGATTGACAGGCACGGACGAAGGAAGTCAGACGGAGATTTTTCACATAGATTTTCTTAACATTACGAGGCGTGTTTTATTCTTTTGTGTATTTGTGTGCTCCTACTTATATGTGTTTATTTCGCATTATTTATTGGCATCATTATTTCTAATTGTATTATTTGTGTACCGGTACGACATCTGCCATACTGTAAGTTGAAGATTGTAATTTTATTTTATTTTATTTTGTAATTATCTTTAGACATAATAAATCTTAATTAATTGTAACTAGAAACTGTTTTGGGTCGTATCTTTAAATATTGTTGATTATATGGTATCGTCCTTTGTTAGGCACTGTTTACAACGAGCCAATTAAAATTAAAATAGGAGATTAATTTCTCCCAATACAAGTCAGTGCGTAACAATACATATTAAATATTTCATTTTATGCAGATGAAATATAAAAGTTCATACCAATTAAATGTATATTTACAATCAACTTTAATGATATTAACACAACCATACTAATACAATACAGTTTAGTAAAAAGCAATTATTATTTTTTTTTTTTTGAAATCTAAATGTTCATTTTAAAAATGGTTTTACAAAAAGCAAATTTATGACAAAAATTAAAATTAACACCTCTCAGATGATACGCAATTGTATGGAATAAACTTTAAAAAAAAACGAAAGCAAATTTTCCCTTTAAAAATGAAAATGTCCTTAATGCTTTAAAAAAAAAACAAATAAAAATAAAAGGTGAATTTATATAATAGAAAATTTAGTTATAATTTAATGAATATTTTAAATTGGTAGTAAGGCAGATACAGCTATCTTTGAAATTATTATTTATTTTTTTTTTAACTTTTTTATTTTAATAATGATTTATCAAAGAATATTTAGTTATGCACCAAGAAAAGAAAAACAAGTTACAATGAACAATATTAGTAAAATAGTATCTTACTTAAATATTTTAAATAAATAAAAAAAAAAACATTATTCAATGAAATAACGCATTAACTTATAGTTAGTATAAATTATAGCAAATTATTGTACGCTATATTAAGCTATAATGAAGGAGCATCGAGAAGAAAATGGAGAAGGGCGTTTGGTTCCAGTACACAACCCTGTATTGCTACGCTGCTAACTGGGAATGATTTAGGAGACAGTGCAATTTAGTGGACGACACTTCTTTTTAGCATTATGCAGTTTTTTAGGCATTTCTCGTGTTTTGCTTGCTACTAGAGAATGGTCCTTGTTAAAGTCGTTTGATGTACACTGGCTAGTTTTACTCACCTAGTAATGACGAGTTCTTGCTGTGTGAATGTGGCGGTAACGTGGGGGGTCGACATGACACATTTTGGATTTATTTTTGTTTACATTTGAAGAAGCTGTTGACATGAAAGACCCCGTTGTTGACATGAAAGACCCCGTTGTTGACATGAAAGACCCCCTTACTCCAGCTGATAAATGATACAGTATGGGGTTGATGATAACCGAGTGCCAAAGGATTACACTGGGGCACGTCACAAACTGAATGAATTCAGTTTATGTATGGTACTCGGCGCCATAATGCATCCTACAAAACGTTATAAAATATCATCAACCGTTCAAATAGTAAAATAAAACCATTGAATTGAATTATACACAAAAATATTTCTTTTAACTTTAAAAGAATTAAACACGTTCTGGAGAGCATGCTCCTCAGAGCTCTTCAACATTAAAAATTCATTTGCCCCAAATTGCAGCTCTTTTTCTAGATGAAAATGATCCAAGATTTGTGTTTATATAGATACAATGCCTAGTGTTAGTTCTGCTGGGAAATATTTTTGCCTTTCCCCCCTTTACGTTAAAAAATCTGAGGTTGTTCAAAAATTCAAAACTTGCATATAGAGAGAAAGTGACACCTCGGAGGACAACACCATTCACATGATATCGTCGCCACTAGCAGGTGTGAATCTACAGAGTTTTAACGTCAAGAGACACGATTCATGTTTACCCCCCAATCAAACTCTACAAGGAATTATTTTCAATCATTTAAAATTAGCAAAATCCATCCCCCCTCCACCAGTCTATCGCTCGGGAAATATCCCAATCTGCCACCCCTTAGTTACGCCTATGGCCCCTGGCAAATGGCACATCCCCCTCTCCCCCCTAACATTTGAAATTCCACCTGGGTAAAAATATATGAAATAAACCCTGCCTTGACCAATCCCCGGCCTTTAAACTCCGACAGAAGAAATAGCAAACTTCAAATAAACAAATAAACAACATTTGGCATAATTAAAAATAAGTTTCATTTGTAAGAGTTTGTCGTGTGCTAAAACTATTAAATCATTGTTTAGGGAGAGCTTTAATTATGGACTATTGATAAAAAGTGGATTCTGGTTTAATTTTGGTATTTAAAATTTACTCTAAATATCTGTCATATATTTTTAAAATATGTTTTTACTTAAGTACCTGCATTTATTATGGCATATCATGTCAATAAAGAAAATTCTAGCGCATGAGGGGCTTGAGAAGGTTGTGTGTGTGGAGGAGAGAGAGAGAATATTTTGGATTTGCATCCTTACACGTAAGGATAGAATTCGAGCGTATGAGAATACGCCCTTTTAAAAAGAAGCTATTGGTCACATTCCGTTTGGTTAAGCTTGTTTACTTAATATATATACATCTTTTATAATTTAAAAATCAAAGTTTCTTGAAAGCTGCTAAATCAAGTTAGAAAAGTTAAAATACGCTATAAAAGTCCGATTTTTTTTAACTTTGTTAGTATACATATTGTAAAAACACACTAATGAAATTAATCTTTAAAATTTACCATGTTCCATAAAACCCTAAAATATGTCTTTATGAAAGATAAAATATGTCACATTTATTTCCCCTGAAAACTTATTTATGACTGAAATTTTCATTCCTATTATTTAAACATTTTATTTAAGCAACAGAATTTTTTTTTTAATATGTATTTCTATGATATGAAAACTAAATACTGAATGTCTTCTTTTATTCATATGACTGTAACAACTCAGACGCTTGGGGGGGGGTTTCAGTAATTATTATAATTTTAGTACACTTTTAAAAAGTGTGTTAAAAAAAAGAGTTGATCTTGTTTTATTAAAATTTCGATGATCAAGTTAAAGAACGTTTGTGTCATGAGTCATCCATGAAAATTATTTGATATTAGAAACTATTGTACAAACGATATGTTAGTTAGATAATAAAGGAAGTAAAAGTGTAATAATATAAACTCAAAGTTAAAGAGTAATAATCAAGTAACAACTTACATTGCCAGGAGTATTGTCTAGTAGTAGTAGTCTCAACATAGTGTTAAAATCTTTAGCGCCATGAGTACTAAACAATCACTACCTAACATGCAGTCACTGCAGTATTTGAAATTTTAACTGGTTATACCACCTGTTGCTAGTTTAAATGTTCAATGCAATGGAAATTCCGCAATATAATATAGAAGAATAAATCAATTCTTATTTAAGAAAGTGAAAAGGATTTCAATGGGAAATGTTGAGGATATATTTTAATAATCAGCATATGGACTTGACTTAAGAAATTGTTTTTAAACATTTATCTCAGAAGATGAGAAACAACTTGATGCAATGAACATATTATGTAATGCTAATATAGAATATGGATATCTATTTTTCACTACACATAGCGGACCATCAAATGCTGCGAAAACAATTTCTTTAAACACTTTAATTGTTAACAACAGAGAGAGAGATAATCCCAGTTTTAAGTCTGTACGTAAAATCCATTAGGATTAGGGAAATAGTTTTCCAGACTATGTTATGTGTCCATCAAACTGTTCATTATTTTTTAGTCTTCGTTACCATAAGCTTTGTACTACACTAGGGTATATATCTATCAACTTGTGTATTATGTCATGTTCTTGTGTTCCATCTGCTTCACCCTAATTGCATTTATGAACGACTGAAAAAACTGTGGGAAACATTACAGTCTTATAGTCCTTCATGTTCGATTTGATAGAAAGAATCCCATTTTCTTTGGAAAGATTTGCAAAAATTCATACTTGTGTTATTTGAATGCATATTCTGTTAAGTAAAAACTGTAGGTGTGAAGATGACACTTCGCGGGGGCCATTTTGTTGCAGATTATAAAACCGAAATATTTCAATAAACTATTGAAAACATATCATTATCAAAACTTGTCTTGACAATATCTCCTTGTCATTTTTGTTAGTAATATATCATATCAATATTTTCTTTTTTGTAACATAGTCAAAGTGGTGTGACTTCCTGGGAATCCTGCTAATTTTCGTGTGTGCACCTGCATTCAAAATTATAAGTTAAATTTTAATGACTTTTTTTTCTTCCCTGCTCAGCCTTTTCTGATGGCTTTTACTATATTGCAACCTTCTTACTGCATGTTTTAAATAAACTGTACTATTTAATTATATTTTAATTTTAAATAAGACTCCCTTGTATCAATTGTTATATATATTTAAAATGCAGTTTCATTGTCAACAGACTGTTCAAACTGCACAGATTTGAATACATGATGCTCACTTGCAAATGCTTGATGAGATATTGAAACGAAATTATTTACTACGCTGGAAGTGTCGTCTGTTGTCAAAATATATCAAGAACTTTTAAAGCAAGTGCATTTTATATATAGGATATAAATATTTATATATATACACATCATAATTTAATTAATTAATTTTCTTATGTATATATTTATATTTTGGGGAATGGGGGGATGTTGTAAAAGTGTTTGAAAAATAGACGTTTTAATATAACCTGAAACTTGAGCAAGAATTGATGACGTCATTTGGTAATTTTTTATGTTAAAGTAATATTTATCATAAACTACCGATTCTTTTCCAAGTATATTTAGTTAAGAATTAATTTTAAAAATACATGTTTAAAAACGATTTTATCCAATGTTTGTAACTATGCTTAATGAGATGAAAAATGAACATCACTTCTTTTCTGACAAAAATTTATAACAATATATTTCCTTGGTTATATTCAATCAATCTATATACCCATATGCTAATTTTATTTATCACATTATGTATCTCTTAATGTGTCTTCTTTTGGAAAAGGCAATGTGTGTTTTTATGGATAAGACAATGAATTTTAGTTATAGATATGAAACTCGATCTCTTTATGAATCAGAATAGAGGGAATATAGTAAAACGTTGCGTTTTTAATTGAGGAAGAGCGTTTACTAAATATGAGGAAAAATTCTCCTCTCAAAAGTCTCCTCTAAAAAAATTGCTCTCAAAAGTCTCCTCTCAAAAGTCTCCTCACAAAAGTCTCCTCCCCAAAGACTCCTCTCAAACATCGGTGATACTGGAAACAACAATATATTTATATAACGACACATTGGAACAGAGCATTCCATTAATATAACGTGCAAATTAAACAACGCATTATATTAATACAACGTGACACTTGAACTCTACACTGTTTTAATATAACATAGATCTTGAAAAACACACTGTATTAGTCTAACTTAGCACTTGAATAACACACGGTATTAATATGACGTAGCACTTGAACAGCTCACTGTATTAATATAACGTGACTGTTTTTTTCTCAACAACGTAATCATGAGATAAACATGAAGGTTTCGTTTAATTAACATAATAAAATACAATTTTTCTTTAGTTATTTAAAAAAAATGTCTCCTTTTAAACAATAAATAAAATTCACATTAATTTTTTTTTTTGCATCCATTGCTTTACTTAAACCTAAAACTTTCTTTTAATGCATTAACTGATTTACCTAAATTTAAGCTGTCCCAAATGGTTCATATTGATTAGTTCGTTCAATTCTACAAACTGTATGAACATTTTTTGATACATCCACTGATTTATCTAAGCTCAAAATAGTTATTACATTTACTTTAAAGTGTTCATAAAATGACTAGTACTAGTTCGATATACAAACGTCAGTGAAATAAGTTACACGAGATTTGTTTACGAATTTAATCCTTTAAATCTAGGAATGTAAATCAAAATTAAAATGAACAGTTGACGAATGCCAAGCCAATTTTTTTTTATTTTGATAAAACAAAATGAAACTGTCTTTTATGATTGATTTTGTTACAAGAGTTCGTAAATTGTCAGGTTGAAAAGCATTTTAAAAAATGCCCGTAGAAACTATAGCTTGAGAGGCAGGGAGACTGCAGGTGGTCAGTGTGGGAAAGATATCACGAAATAGTTCAAGTAATGGGTTTTGTAGTTGGCTGATAAAGGGGAAATATTGACGAAGACCATGGGTAGCGTTAGATTAATTATCAGCCATAGAAACTACCTTAATGTGATGGATGCTACTAAGTGAGTAGAAAAAATAAAATAGGCGTCGTTGTGAAGTATCTGGTCGGGAGAATGTTGACTTTAATGAGTTATCAGTTCAATGACTTGGGACGCGTATCTAGAGGAGTTAATAGTCACATGACTGGAATAGTCAGAAAACAGTTTGTGGAGACATTTGTAGTAGGGTTGGTTATTGGTGGACGTTTATTCTGACGTGATAAAAGCAGTGGTAATAGAAGTCTAAGAAAAGCTAGGGATAGATAAAGTGTTATGTCAATGGCTCTTTATGTCAAAGGCTCACTATATTACTTGCCCACTATGTCAATTGCCCACCATGACAATGATCCACTGTATCAATGCCAACAGTATTTCAATAGCCCGTAATGTCAATGGCCCACAAAGTCAATGTCCCACGATGTCAAAGGCCCACTATATTAATGGCCGACCATATAAATGGCCCTTTATATCAGTGACCAACCAGGTCAAAGGCCCATTATGTCAATGACCTACTATGTCATTGACACATTATGTCAATGGCTACTTTGAAAAATGTGTTTGTTAGTTTATTCATTACCCCCAATTGCACAGCACCTCTCTGTCTTGGATATCTGAGCCGTGTAAATATCAAGTGTTTTCATGTATCTTTTAATATATTTACCTATCCCGGGCAAAAAAAATATATGAATATTTCGTTTCTCTAGTCTTGTGAATGGACATTTATCTAGCCAGTGGTCCAGAATGTCCATTTGAGAGAACTAGGGTGTACACCTTTTATCATTGTTGGCATCATTTCGATAACATGGAAATGGCCTAGGTTTTTTTATTACTGGCATTTTAAAAAATGTCTATCCAATCTGGGGCAACATTAGCCATTGACTTGCAGTTAATAAGACCTAATGTCAATCCAATCTGGGGCCACATTGGCCAGTGACTTGCCGTTAATAAGACCTAATGTCAATCCAATCTGGTGTCATATTTGCCAGTGAATTGCAGTTAATAGGACCTAATGTCAATCCAATCTGGGCCACATTGGCATGACTTGCCGTTAATAAGACTCCTGTCTTTGGGATGCTCCAAATAAGAGTGAAGAGGGGGATTTTTATTCTGTTAAATAAAAATGTGCATGAGAAATCATGAATATTGAGTGAAATAAAAAGGAAAGCTCTCTTCTGTAGTTAGAGTTAACAAAATAATAGCTTAAAAATGTATTAATTATGTATTGTAATTTATTTAAAATACTTTTTTTAAAGTCATTTTTCAAGACTCAATCTTTCGAAATGCTAAAAAAAATATTTAAAAAGATAACATCTTGCCCGATTCGTTACTTGTTCAATCCCTTAATATTTGAACTCGATTGCAATGACGCAAAAGATCTTTTACATTTTGTATGTGATTTCAACGTTATCTGACATCTCAACCTTTTGGCAGTCAAACGGCTTTACTCTTTTGTCAAGCATTAATTCATGGACTGGTCAGTTTTTGATGTTTTGAAATTCATAGCTATATGGAATTACTTAGAATCTCTTCGAATACTCTCTTTCAGCCCTTAAATGTTTCTTATGATTTCTGTGAATGTGTCTTCATGTGAGGGAGTTTTTTCAAAATAAATGCTTATCAAGAGCTAGTTAAGAGCCACCATGGGACAGTCAATGTTTTCTGATCTAGCTCTACTGACAATTGAATGTGATGTGGTGAAGGATATTCATTTTGATTAAGTGATTGACAGATTTGCCGCTTTGACGACCAGGAAGGAACATTGTAAATAAAGTAGCTTTAATGTAAAAATAACTATAACTTAACGTTGCTACAGTTCTTAAATAACTTCACCTCCTGACTTTCAATTAATTTATTGATTTTTGTTTCTAAACGTTCTTATACTGAGGACATAGTGTACAAAGAAGAAATACATCGTGTAAGTCAGGGAGAAACAAAAAGGGGGGGGTGGGGTTGACAAGACAAGTTAACACACCGGGTGACATCATAAGTTTTCTACACTCGGTGACACCAACCCTAGCTAAGCCAATGGTGTTATTTAAAATTTATTTTATTATCTGTATTAATAATTAATTTTTAATCATTGACACCATAGTATAAACAATTAAATGGTTTAATTGATAATAATTTACTTTTATAGTATGTGTAATCACTTGGAAGCTGTAGTGGGTTTTACAAAGATACTTTCAAGTTAGATTGTTCTTAATATTGCCTTTAAAGTAGCAGTCGATAAACTTGAGTAAATTGCAACAAATGTGTTAAAAATGAAAATCTACAAAGTAATGATGGTTCACTTGGTATTTAAAAAGCTCATTTATTGTTTACCACTACATGTGTACACTGGAAACACTTGTAATTAACTCAGAATTATAATAGTATTTGAGATAATTTTTTTTTAAATTTAACAGTTTAAAAATATATATATATATATATATATATATATATATTGGTATTGTGTTTAGTACGAAAAATTGCTTTTTGATAGTCTAAAATATTTGGAAAAATAAATATGTGGTTTAATATCGGGCGAGTCATGATAATATTAATGTAGTTCAAGGGTTTGACGAAATTTACTGTGTCAAGCCTTAAATAGTTGGGGTTGAGGTTTGAGAAAAGACTGCTTGGTATTCTTATAATGTGCATTAATTGTTTTCATGTTTGTCAAAGGTCACAGTTAAAACTGATTTTGACATAAATGTGACTTAAGTAATTTTAGCACTAGGGACTAATAAAAAAGTCATTTCACGAATACATGCAAAACACAGTTATCTTAAAGGACATGGTATTTAAGGCATTATTAGTAAGCAGCGGATAAAAGCAAGTTCTATATTAGAATCCAACAACCTTCTCAAACTTTCTTCTTTATTCTATTTTAAATTTCCTTCAGAGACGGTGTAGACGAAGTGTATATCCATACTGTTCAATATGGTCCACCTTCACGCAAAGACCAAAGTAAATAGAAGTAATAATGATTCCTGAACTTCTCTTAACTTACAAAGTTGCCTTTACATAGCAATCAGAAGACGGACATGGAAACCAATAATATTGCGACTCAGCAATACTCAAACATTGATATTTTCCCAAATTCGTCACTAGCATCGCCTCTTAACATTTTAGCCAGATTGGCACGCAGGACAATCTCTTTTACAGTATGTCTCTGCTTACACGGTTATCTATTGGAGGAAATCACTTGGTCAGTATTTGACGTTTGGAAATTCATAGCTGAAAATGGGACGAAATGTTTACACGGTTATCTATTGGAGGAAATCACTTGGTCAGTATTTGACGTTTGGAAATTCATAGCTGAAAATGGGACAAACTGTTTACACGGTTATCTATTGGAGGAAATCACTTGGTCAGTATTTGACGTTTGGAAATGCATAACTGAAAATGGGACGAAATTTTTACACGGTTATCTATTGGGAGGAAATAACTTGGTCAGTATTTGACGTTTGGAAATTCATAGCTGAAAATGGGACGAAATGTTTACATGGTTATCTATTTGAGGAAATCACTTGGTCAGTATTTGACGTTTGGAAATTCATAACTGAAAATGGGACGAAATGTTTACATGGTTATCTATTGGAGGAAATCACTTGGTCAGTATTTGACGTTTGGAAATTCATAACTGAAAATGGGACGAAATGTTTACATGGTTATCTATTGGAGGAAATCACTTGGTCAGTATTTGACGTTTGGAAATTCATAACTGAAAATAGGACGAAATGTTTATGAACGGTGTGTATTTTTTTTTTCTTTTTCAAATTCCTATTTGAATGAGAGTTCTAGAATCTCTTCCAATACTCTCGCTAAGCCCTGAAAACTTTCAAACTATCTATTTCTTTGTGTCTTCATGTGAGTGAAGTTTTTCGAAACGAAGACTTATGAAAAACTGTTTACGATACACCATGGGACAGTCAAGGCCTTCCGATATTGTTACTATCATTAGACCATGAGGCGGTGAAAGATATTGATTTTAATAATGTCTTTGGGATGTAAACAGTTTTGAAGAACATCAAAAGCAAATTTTAAGTAAATGCAATGTTAATATAACAATAATTTAAAATTGTTATAGTTCTTAAATACATCTACCTCTTCAAAGTTAATTAATTTTTTTTTTCTTGTCTTTGTTATACTGGTATTTATTTTAACAAGTTGGTAAGTGGCGAGGGGTAAATTCATTAGTTTGCTTCCTCGAGTGGGACCAACCCTGGCTACGCCATTGCTATTAAACAATCAATAAATGGGAGGTGGGTGCTGGGTGGCCGAATTGTCTAAACTGAGCAAATCTCAAATTGGTGGTCAAAGAGCCCAGCCTAGTCGAGCAAAAACATCACCAGCAATCCGGGTGGATGTGACTTGTTAACCTTGGATGGCAACTCGTTAAGAAGCTTATAATCCTTGAAGAATAATCCCAGGCAGGGTGGATTCCGTCTTCCGAAGCCCACGCCACAGAAAAAAAAATTAGCTAAGATTTCTTCCACTAATTATTAAGTAAAGATGTCATTTCAGTAAATGATGTTTTCTTTTTAAAACTTAAAATTCATGTATTTTTCATTTTAAATTATTTTTCTTTTCTTCGCGCATAATTAAATATAATTTGTTGCATCATTATTAACAAATGTATAAAAAAGAAATAATTACATTTCAATGACAACTGGAGCCTTATAACCAATGTAAAAAATCTTAATTAAATTATAATAAACTTTTCTGTTATAACAAATCATCTTTCAATATTAATGATTTTTTTTTTAAAGCATGAAATACACTTTCTTTATTAAGGGAAATAATTGCTCTCGTTTTTAAAGTCTTACATAAAATTGAGTATCATGCTAGAAGTGTTAATTTTATTTTTGTAAAAAATGTGTAATTCATAAAAGGTTATATGGAACAATAGACATTTAGACCTCAAAAAGAAAATATTTTTTACTTGCGTAAGATATGTATTTTTTACGAAACTACAAAGTTTTAAATTTAAGACAAATTTATATAACACAAAATATGCTTAACAAGCGATTATCAAAGCCAGAATGATTATTCGGCTGCCGATTAATATTGCAAGTTACATTGCACTCGAAATCATTCTCTACCATTAGAGATTGCAAAGAAAAACCATGAAGCCTAAAATGCTCAACTAAGGCAGTCAACCCCCCCCCCCACCCTTTTACAGCAATCATTATCAACTGTATTTCACATTTGTCCCTTTTTTAAAGTAGCAAGCACCCGACATGCGTTGCATTGCCACTCACAGAAAGAAAGTGTATTAATGTGTCAATTGCATTTTTGAAATATTTTTGATCAAGACAATAGTTTTGTTCTGGTGCATACTCATATAAATTAGAAGGTTTGTCTATGTTTGAGCAGGCAGCATGCAGATGTACATGTGAGCAGGCAGCATGCAGATGTACATGTGAGAGGTGTGGATTTTCAAAATGTAGCCACGCACTTCTAGTGATTGATCCACAAATGCATTAGATCTGTTAGAAATTATATTTATATAACATATAAACGAAATATATATATATAGGTCCCGGCCCCAAAAGGAATATTCTAAAATGATTGTACCAATTTAGAAACCCTTGCAGACATGCGCACAACGATTAAAATTTTTTTTCGCGATTTGATGAATGGTATTGGAACACATACGCGAATGATATTTATAAAGTCAAGATCATAAAAAAAAAAATTATTAAAAATACGAATTTAACATTAAACGGACATAAATGGAATATTGTAAAATGGTTGTACTAATTTAATATCGTGTTATTACGTCACTCATGAACTGAAATTTCCATTTGTCGTATTTGATTTAATTTCATAAAACCAACAAAAATTAGTTCTGTTTGAAATAATATTTATATAACTCATATTAGAAAATAACGAAATTTTGCCCTCCGCCCATAAAGGGATATTGTAAAATGTTTGTGCTAATTAAAAAACGTACTTATTCATTTACAAATAAACCAAAATCCTTATTAGTATGTGATTCAATTCCATCGACCCATGCAATGGCCTGTTTGACATTATACTAACATACTGTCCCTACCTCTAGGGACATCATAGAAAATATAAACATATATAATATGAATCCCACAGTAAATTATGCATTACACATGGCATCCTTCACACCTCGCCTCACGATAAAGTACCAAACTACACAGTATTTTTTTCCGGACATCCTTCATTGTCGTGGGAGGGCAGCATCAGTGTCCAGAGGCGTAGCTAAGTGGCTTCAGATGGAAATATAACCCGGGGCGCCAGCCTAGCTGAAGGAAGGAGCAAGATGCCCTTTATTAGTATTAATTGGTTGGCTAATGGGTTTTATAGAAACCTCAAAATAGGGCGCATGGGTTAATCTCTTAGGATGGCACTTTTTCTTTAAAATGTAGAATGTTTTTTTTTTTTTTTTGCAGCTAAATAATAATCCAAGACATCTTAAATTCGGAACCACGGGACGTAATTTAAATTCACTCCAGTTGTGCAACACTTGAGAGAACCTTTTTGCTCCATTGTATTCTCGTCCCATTAACCGTGATAGTAGCCAGAAAAATGTTTGATAAATGCAAAATACAAAATGCATTTTATCACATGTGTTAATTTAGTTTTGAAGCATTCTACACTTAATTGGGGATCAACGGAAACAGATCACCACTTTAAAAAAAAAAATGTCTCACTTAACGTTAGAACCATCGTTTTAGCCGTGTTGCCCCTATGACGTCAACGTGCCTTGGATATTTTAGTGTTTTTAAGAAGTGATGGGGATTTTTTCTTAATTATTATCTTGATTTGAAGGGTGCGGGGGTGGGGGTGGCTTAACGGAAGCGTCCTTCGCCTGTTTGGTTTGGGCACAAATATAAAATAACCAAAATTAGTAAATTGGCTTTTAATTAATTGTATATTTACATTATTTTATCTGATAGCTGCTAAATTAATAAATAAATATAAATATATATATATATATTTAAAAATGTTTCCATGACCAAAAATGCACTGCAAATATTATTGAATATGCTTAACTCAAATGAAAAAAAAAAATTATTATAATAATGTGCATGTCTAGATGTTTCTAAGTTTACCAGAGCCAAAAAGACAGACAAAACTGTTAATTAGAAAGGTGTATACATTTTAATGGGTTAATATTTTTTTTTTATAAATCGTACATGAATGACATAACAATTATAAGAAGACATGAATTGTTTACAAAGACATTACATTTTTTATTAATTCGTGCTTTATCTAGTTGAAATGGTATGCAAATAAAGTATACATTTCTCAATATCCAGTAGACTGAACTTTTTATTTGAAATTTAAAACTATTATAATACAAATTAAAACTCGACATGGACACTCAACATTAGAAGTTACATGAATGGAAAGGAATTTTTTTTTTTTTTTTTTGCATTGAAGTTTTCGCAATTACTATGTATTGAGAGGTTAATTTTCCGGTATTCTAGATATTTTACTAAAAACGTCACAATAAAAGAGAAAGGAAATTGTTTCACAAAAGTGTGTTGTTCTTTATATTTTTACTTAATACGTGTATTTATCAATACTTAAATAATTCCTTGCTACTATTTCGTACATTTCAGTAACACGCGTCCGTTTCAACAGATCTGCCCATTTCTTACAACACTTAGAAGAACAACTACACGTAGTACCATGACGTCATACATATGTGGGATGACGCCAGAGAGATATGTGAGTACGTCATAGAGATGTGAGAGAGCAAACAAGAAACACATTATTTCATCAGAAAACAATAATTCTATAGGATTCTCAATGAAAGCCGATGAAAAAGTTTATATATCAGGAACAGAACAGTTGTCGCTTGCAGTACAGTATGTAGACAACGTAGAGGGTGCATTTAAATTTTAGAGATGAACGTTAGATAACTCTAACAATATATTGCATTAAAATTTCAGCCTGAAAGAAGTGTTCTGCCTTTTTAAAGATCAATGATAGCTTTAAAAAATAACAAATAGAAAATATAAACAAACATGCATTAAATTTGAAATCGTTTAATAAAAGTGTTTAATAACAAAAATAATGATATATCTATGTATATATATATATATATATATAAATGAATGTATGAAGGTATGTAAATATGTTTGTATGTATGCCCCGTATGCGTTCCTACAAATTTCATTCGAATACATTAAAACTTTGGTCAGTTGTTGTCCATATACCTGAAAATTTTACTGAGTCATTTCGATCCTTTTAAAATATTCCGTTTTGGGCCATTAGCCTTAAATTATTTTTTTCTTAAATAAGCTTTGTACAAAAAAATAAAAATCCTTTATGCGCCATTAAACCATTTATCTAAAAGCAATAAAACTTTATGGAGTTGTTATGCGCACACCTGCAAATGTTTCTCAATTGATACAACCATTTTGAAACATTACATCTTGAGCCAGAGGCACTAATTTCGTTTCATTTTCTTAAATTAACTATATAAATATAATTTCAGTATTTGCTCCTTTATCATTTAACTGTTTGCATAAAACGTTTTTGTGTTGTTGGGATCACGCCCCAAAACGCTTATGTATTAGTACACCTATTTTAAAATAGTCAATTTGTGCAAGAGGCCCTAAATTCATTTATTCTTGAATGAGTTATATAAATCTAATTTCAAAAAGAGCTCATGCACGTGTGCATAAAATTTTAATAAAAAAAAAAAAAATACAATTTTGTGCATGACATAATAAGTAGATTTCTGAAGTAATACATTAATTCTACATTCTGTTTGTGGCCGAGGGCCTTAAACTCGTTTTGCCCCTTGTATTAGCTATATAAATATATTTTCCGTATACGTTCCTCTACCATTCATCCGATTGCGATAAAACTTTGGTGAATTGATATGTGTTTGCCCATCAAAGGTTACTAAATTAGGACAACTATTTTAAAATGTTTTTTGTTTTTTTTTGTTTTTTAGTATGACATGTATAAATAAAATTTCCCAAAATAACTAATGCATTGGTAAATGAAATTTTAATCAAATTTAAATAGTGAATTTTAACTTCGTGAGTGACATAATAAGTAGGTTTCTCAATAAGTATAACCATTTTACAATATTCCTTTTACTGCTGGGGCCCAAATTTTGTTTGTTTAAAACGAAACAAGATATGTATATATACATATTATCTCAACACCGCTTTTTCATGGGTGGATCAATTGCTAATGTCTGTGGTCTAAATTTTGAACATCCATTCTTATCACATGGACATTTGTATGTAGCCTGCTCACATGGACTGTTGTGTGTAGCCTTCTGACATGGACAGTTGTTTGTAGCCTCCTCACATGGACAGTTGTGTGTAGTCTGCTGACATGGACAGTTGTGTTTTGCCTGCTCACACGGACAGTTGTGTGTAGCCTGCTAACATGGACAGTCGTGTGTAGCCTGTTGACATGGACAGTTGTGTGTAACCTTCTGACATCAACAGTCGTGTGTTGCCTGCTCACATGGACAGCTGTATGTGGCCTGCTCACATGAACAGTTGTGTGTAGCCAGCTCACATGAACAGTTGTGTGTAGCCTGCTGACATGGACAGCTGTGTGTGGCCTGCTCACATGGACAGTTGTGTGTGGCCTGCTGACATGGACAGTTGTGTGTAGCCTGCTGACATGGACAGTTGTATTTAGCCTGTTCACATGAACAGTTGTGTGTAGCTTGCTCACATGAACAAGTGTGTTTGGCCTGTTCAAATGAACAGTTGTGTGTAGCCTGCTTACATCAAAAGTTGTGTGTAACATGCTCACATAGACAGTTGTGTGTAGCCTGTTCACATGAACAGTTGTGTTTAGCCTGCTCACATGAACAGTTGTGTGTAGCCTGCTCACATGAACAGCTGCGTGTAGCCTGCTCACATTAACAATTGTGTTTAGCCTGCTCACATGAACAGTTGTGTTGAGCCTGCTCACATGAACAGTTGTGTTTAGCCTGCTCACATGAACAGTTGTGTTTAGCCTGCTCGCATGAACAGTTGTGTGTAGCCTGCTTACATGAACAGCTGTGTGTAGCTTGCTCACATGAACAGCTGTGTGTAGCTTGCTCACACGAACAGTTGTGTGTAGCCTGCTAACATGAACAGTTGTGTGTGGCCTGCTCACATGGAAAGCTGTGTGTGGCCTGCTGACATGGACAGTTGTGTGTAGCCTTCTGACATGGACAGTTGTATTTAGCCTGTTCACTTGAACAGTTGTGTGTAGCTTGCTCATATGGACACTTGTGTTTAGCCTGTACACATAAACAGTTTTGTGTAGCCTGCTCACATGAACAGTTGTGTGTAACCTGCTCACATGGACAGTTGTGTGTAGCCTGTTCACATGAACAGTTGTGTTTAGCCTGCTCACATGAACAGTTGTGTTTAGCCTGCTCACATGAACAGTTGTGTTTAGCCTGCTCGCATGAACAGTTGTGTGTAGCCTGCTCACATGAACAGTTGTGTTTAGCCTGCTCACATGAACAGCTGTGTGTAGCCTGCTCACATGAACAGTTGTGTGTAGCCTGCAGACATGGACAATTGTGTGTAGCCTGCTGACATGGACAGCTGTGTGTGGCCTGCTCACATGGACACTTGTGTTTAGCCTGTTCACATGAACAGTTGTGTGTAGCCTGCTCACATGAACAGTTGTGTGTAACCTGCTCACATGGACAGTTGTGTGTAGCCTGTTCACATGAACAGTTGTGTTTAGCCTGCTCACATGAACAGTTGTGTTTAGCCTGCTCACATGAACAGTTGTGTGTAGCCTGCAGACATGGACAATTGTGTGTAGCCTGCTGACATGGACAGCTGTGTGTGGCCTGCTCACATGGAAAGCTGTGTGTGGCCTGCTGACATGGACAGTTGTGTGCAGCCTGCTGACATGGACAGTTGTATTTAGCCTGTTCACTTGAACAGTTGTTTGTAGCCTGCTCACATGAACAGTTGTGTGTAACCGGCTCACATGGACAGTTGTGTGTAGCCTGCTCACATGAACAGTTGTATTTAGCCTGCTCACATGAACAGCTGCGTGTAGCCTGCTCACATTAACAATTGTGTCTAGCCTGCTCACATGAACAGTTGTGTTTAGCCTGCTCACATGAACAGTTGTGTTTAGCCTGCTCACATGAACAGTTGAGTTTAGCCTGCTAACATGAACAGTTGTGTGTAGCCTGCAGACATGAACAGTTGTGTGTAGCCTGCTCACATGAACAGCTGTGTGTAGCCTGCTCACATGAACAGTTGTGTGTAGCCTGCTCACATGAACAGCTGTGTGTAGCCTGCTCACATGAACAGTTGTGTGTAGCCTGCTCACATGAACAATTGTGTGTAGCCTGCAGACATGGACAATTGTTTGTAGTCTGCTTACATGGAAAGTTGTGTGTAGCCTGCTCACGCTTCAAAAAACCCTCTTGTCTTCAAGTGAGCACCAGACGGTAAAAAATAGTGTGTATATAAAAAAGTACTTATAAATAAATATTGAAAACAAAACACTTTATTTATTGGACTGACATTTCAATCATATTCATTTAATAAGACTTGGTAGCGCATACGGCATACAGTATGAAGTAGGGTTAGCAGGGGAGGCAAGTAAGGCAGTAATTGTTAACTTTTCACTTTGAATGCAGGTTGACAAACTTAAAAATGAGAGTCAGTCCACACTTTAACTATGAGATGTTAAAAAGCCTTTTCTGACCAATAGATGATACAAAACACAATTAATGACCAGGAGGTATTACTAAAATATAAAACATTGACAATTATACGTTGTCAAGTCAAGTATTTTAAAACTTGCTTTCGTAATCTGCAACACACAGGCGGCCACAAAACATCAACTTACCATCTACTTAATGGACCTGAGAAAATGTGCATTCAAGAATCGCACTTTATAATATTTTGCAAAATAGTTCAGCAAATGATGAGATTTTTTCAATTTACTTGCACGAGAAGGACTCTGAGGTTGTAACTTTTACTAAGTTTTTTCAGTCGTTCATGAATGTAATCATGGTGAAGCTAATGGCAGCGAAGTCTAGTTGTTAATGCACAGTTTGATGAACACATATTAAAGTCTGGTATAAAACTGATAGCAGAAAAGACTAAAAAAATAATACACATTTTGATAAACACTTAAAATAATATAGTAAATTTTTTTCTTAACTTCAATTAATTTTCGGAATAGACTAAAACAATGGGACTACTCTCTGTCTGGTGTTGAAAATTGAAAGTTAGTGTATCAATCAGCAACACGCAAATGATGACCAATGCCAGTTTTTATTTTAATTTTTTTTTTTTTTTTTTTTTTTTGGAACGATGTTTAGAAATCGGAAGCATGGTTGGCTCCTGAGTAGGGGTGGGGAGGAGCTCTAGGACGATACTCCCTAGAAATGTTGGATTATTTCACAATCAAGAGGTTCATTATAATTATAATTATAATTAGTTGTCTTATATAGCGTGGTACCCTAGCCCTCAACCGAGCTGTACATGAAAATATGATCAAAAGAGACATAATAATGACATTGAAATAAAATACATTTATGAAATAAATAATATCATGTAACCAACGAAAAAAAACCAATAAAAGTATATTCACACACCCACCACAGAGCTTTTACAAGGCAAACCATGGATAGCAGCCAGCAAGATCGTTTATCGGTCAGAAGAGGTTAATCAGTCAGGGTAGTATAGTTTAAAGAGATGTGTCTTGAGTGCCGCTTTTAAGGCCTGGGTAGTTGGTATATTGCGGCTGTGTACTGGAAGAGAATTCCATTGCTAAGGGACGCAGAAAGAGAACGATAGTTCACCATAAGTTTGAGTGTGTGTCTTGGGAACAGACAGAATACGCATGTCTGCAGAGGAGCAAAGCTGTCAAAGGGGTGAATAGACATAACGAAGTTCGGTTAGATAGGAAAGGCAGGAATCCGAGAAAAATTTGTGACAGAGAACAGTCAACTTGTAATCAATGCCTGTATAGGGAGCCAATGAAGTTAGTGGAGTAGTGGAGTGACGTGTTCACTTGTTTTTGCCTTTAGAGCTAGCCTAGCAGCAGAGTTTTGAACTTTCTGCAGTTTTTCTTTTCAGTGTTTTTCTTGAACCTGACAGAAGAGTGTTACAATAGTCAAGACGAGAGAGAACAAGAGCACATACTAGAGTTTTTGTAGTGCTAACTGTGAGGTAGTGGCGGAGGGAGCTGATCTGATTAATAGAGGTGCACGACGAACGAAAATGTGAGAGATATGTTTATCCAACAGTCTTCTTCATTTCTTTTTTATTCTCCTCTCTTCCATTTTCCTTCAGGGAGGCAGTAGTCGGAGTGGAATCCTTAAATTTTCTGATGATAGGCTGTTCAATATTGCCCACCTTTATGCAAAGACCAAAGTACATATAACTCGTGACCTTCTCTTCTCTTACATAGGTTACTTCACATAGCAAACAGAAGGAGGACATTGAAACCAAACATAATGAGACCGAGAAAGAACCAAAACATTGACATTTGTTCCAGATTCATCTCCATAATCTGCTCTTAAAATTTTAGTAAGATTAACAATCATCACAAGGTCTTTTACATGCTATCTTTACGTACGTGATTATCTACTCGAGGAAGACATGACCTCTAACAACGTTGTTTTCTTCTTGTTATTGTTTTATTTGTTATTGATTTTAACAAGAACAAATCCTTCATAAGGGGTGGGGGGAAAAATGACTTTGCCGCATTGGGTGACATAAACCCTAGCTACGCCACTGATATTAAGCAATCAATAAAAGAGAGGGGGGATTCGGGCTCTTATCTTTTTTGGTGAGGGACGAGAGAGATGGGACATAAAGAGTAGGGATAGCGATGGAGAACAGAAATGATGGAACAGCTAATATTATTTAATGGTTTCGTCCAAAGAAGTAAGGATCAAATTCGAAAATTCTCTAGTTAATGAATATTGAAACTAATATATTCGTAGATTATTTGCAGTAATATCAATTGCGCCTTACGGACTCTTCCTTTTAAGGTTATCCCTATAAGCAGGAATCGATGTGAAGTGGACTGCATCTTTATTAAAGACACAACAGAACACTTAGGTATCGGTTTCGCTGCCCAAATAACAATGGTTGAAAATATTTAATGTTAGATATACTTCTCTTAAAGTTGTAAATATAAAGTTTTTCTCTAAAAAATAGAGAACTTTAATGAAAAATACGTTATTACCTATTTTAGGCGTTA
This sequence comes from Lymnaea stagnalis, assembly GCA_964033795.1. Classification (NCBI taxonomy): domain Eukaryota; kingdom Metazoa; phylum Mollusca; class Gastropoda; family Lymnaeidae; genus Lymnaea; species Lymnaea stagnalis. The sequence goes on along the minus strand of CAXITT010000890.1, from coordinate 77,923 downwards.
TTGCACACTCTTTTTTTAAAATTTATTTAAATACCTTTGCAAACAAATAATTAAAAAACTTTAATTTGTTAGAGCAATCTTCAACGATATGTACTAAAATATATGAGATAGAAATCGATTGTTTCCCTTGAAAAACATTTATTAGCGTTAAACATTCTTCTAAAGAGAAAAAAAAAGAAGAAACAAATAGAAAAACCAGGAAGATTAGACAATTCGATCAAGAGCCTTCCAAGTATACGGTACTAATAATATTAATAATACTTTAGGTTATTGTTTTAGTTAAGTCGTATTAAAATTACTTTAGATCATTGTATTAGTCTTGTCCGATTGATATTACTATAGTTCATTGTATTAGTATGTTTGTGTCGATATTATAAAATTATTAAAACAGAGTAGGGTGAAACTTGAAAGTTAAGATTAAAAAAAAAGAACATAAAGAGAGTGAATGAAAGTTCAATACAGTCGGTGGCTAGGTTTGGTTTAAGTAAGCTACAGAAAGTTAAGATAATAAGAACGAGGTTGATAAATTGTGGTTTTGAAGAAAGACATATTGGAGTAGTGACGGACCTGGGGAAAGGGGGTGTCGCTAAAGGGGGAAAAGGTAAGAAGGGTAATGTAAGAATGAGAGAAAGTTGATGAGAGAGAGATAAATGAATGGACGTGCCAAGATCCTAAAGTCATAACACAAGAAAAAAAAATAGTAAATCAACAATAATGGGACGGAAACAAACGACAAGTAGCAGTCAAGAAATAAAATAAAAAAATGGTAATAATAATCTGTTTTACTCATGTTATATTGAGCTACCCTGATTGCAGTCTCTCCCCTTATTACCCGTGTTGATATTATTTCTGTTCAATGCATTAGTACAGACGAATTGATATTACTTCAGTTCATTGTATTAGTATGGCCGTATTGATATTACTTCAGTTCTTTGTATTATTATAATCGTATTGATATTATTTCATTTCATCTCTGATCTATATTTATAACCAGTCGTCCCGCGAAGTAGCAAACGTCACAGAATTACTCATAAATGAGTGAAGACTTCTTGAAAGACACAGTTAAATGGGATGGGTTTGGGGAAACAACGGTTATTACGTGAAAACATGGAACTCTGGAGAGAACTACATACAACTGTCCGTGACTGAACATTGGTTTTGTTAGATGAGAGCCATATCTTGTTGAAAGTTTGTCCTTGTTCCTTATTAATTGTCATTGCAAACGATAATATAAGAGGAAATTGCCCGTTACAAAAGTAAAAGGTAAATTTGAATTTGATGTTGTAGGGGGAGTTGTTGATAGTGAGAGTGTCTTGTAAGTTGTTGATCGTAAGGTCAGAGCGTGAAGTTGGTTCGTGGTGTGGAACGTTCGTGTATGCTTAGTGATTTGTAGGGATATAAAATGGTTGTGTGTTTGTTAGTAGTTTAAAAATCTATGTTCATTTTAATATTTTTTAGCGCTATTGAAAAGAAAGCTAAATCAAGGCAGTAATTATGATGAACAATAAAGATTCGGAGGCGATCGGTTGCAATGTATTCTCAATTTCTACAATGTTCGATGTACATTTCTACCGAACGACCGATCTTGTTGTTAGTCTTGGATTTCACCGAAATTTGGACCAAGTGCGGGCTAACCCTTAGTCAATTTCGGCCGATACCAAAAATAAACCGAAAGTAGACTTTTCTCTTTCGGCCGAAACCAAAATTAAGCCGAATGTAAACTTGTCAGTTTCGGCCGAAACCGAAACTCGGCTGAAAGTGATTAAATGGCGCCGAAACAGAAGCCGAAAATCGTTCGGTCTCTATATGTTTATAACCTAACATTTAATGCTGCATAAAGACATTGATATTTTCAACGTAGTCAGGTTAAAATAATCACCGAGTCATGTCTCTATTAAATAGACAATGCATTACAGTAGTCCCTTAATCATATTTTAAATTAACAAATGAATCACCGAGTCACTTCTCTTTTAAATATATTCTTTATTACAGTAATACTTTATTTATAATGTACACGAACAACTTCAATTACAATACAAGATATACATTAATATATATGGGCATGTGTTCACTTCTGTTTTCATTAATTATCTTTACTATAGTCCACATAATACTGTCCTTTCAATATATCTGATATACGTATATATTTGCGTACTTCATTGTAATACATCTACAATTAAAATAGCACACACACGTTTTACTGTCAAATGTATAACATGGTATACAACGTGTTTATTAAATTTTAGGCCTGTAGATAACATGCCATCTAGAAAATATTCATTGAACAAGAAACATTGGTGACACATTTTTATTTTTAAAAAAAAATAATTTTAGGGTATTAAATTTATAGTTTTATAAAATTGCTTAAAAAACAGACTAAAAAGTTACGAATGCAAAGTCTGTTGTACAATTTCTTTTTGTACATAAATGGTATAAAAATAATAATTTTACAACGATATAAAAATATAGCTATATTACAAATATATTAAATTAAATTCATACAGAAGATTATAAAGACTAATTTTTATATCCCTTGGAAAATAACAAATTTATAAGTAACTAGCCTATAAACCCGGCGTGGCCCGGTATTACATTAGGACCCAATACTGGTGTGACCCCCGATCCCATTTCGACCCCGATCCAATTCTGACACCGATATCGGCGCAGTCCCATTTGCCGGTGTGATCCCGATCCCGGTGGATCCAGTCAAGGTTAGGATCCCTGGTCCTGGTGGAATCCCGTTTACTGCTGGGATCCTGATCCCATTGGGATAAAGATTATGATGGGATCCCGACCCCTTTGATTCTATTCCGAATATAAAAAATTACTCAGTGTTAGTGAGAGAACAGTAAACCCCGGGACAGTATAGATATAAATAGAACTAACTAAGATTTCAATATTCCCTTAGATCCCACTTTATATCCCATTGAAACAAGGTATAACTTTCTGGAATATTCTAGATTAACTTTAATAACCTGCTTGAAACATGTGTAAAAACTACTTATCTAATTATTTTTCAAATACGATAAAAATCTTCAACAAATGCCATAATTATAATACTTTTCTTGTAAGTTAATCGAAGGGCCCGGGGGGGGGGGGACGGACATTAAACCTGAGCGAGGGGGCCCTATAAAATCAGACAGATAAATAATAAAATTAAAATTTAAAATTTGTCTTAAAAAATCAACTTAAAAATGCCTAGAGTCTATATATATATAGCCTTTTAAGATTATGGAATTTTCTGGAAAATTCTAGATTGGATATTATTAGTTTTAAATCCACCGATATATCAATACAGCCAACGAAGGATAGTGCTACAATGCTAGGCCTATATCCATCAATTCACATAGATAGTATAGTGTTGTCTAGGCATATTAATACATATATAGCTTGTTGTATGACTGGATTCTTCCCATCTACTTGGACAAGAAGGACTCCGATGGTGTAATGTTTCCTACATTGTTTCAGTCATTCATTCATGTCATTAGGGTGAAGATGATGTCACTGAAGACGAAGTAATAGGTCATGGTTTGATTAAGAAGATTAAGACCTACTGCAGAGTTTGATGGACACATAACAAAGTTTAGTACTAAGCTGATGGTAGAGAAGACTAAGAAACAATGTACCGTTTGATAGGCACATACGATAATCAAATTATTTCCTTATCCCTAAACACTTTTACGTACAGAATAAAAAAAATGTGATTACTTCTCTGTCTGGTGTTGACTATTAAATTGTTTGAAGAAATTGTTACAGCAATATATGATGGTCTATTATGTATAGATACTGGAATCCTTTAAAACCGATTTAGAGACACATTTATTTCGCAAACACCTTCTGGGATGATTTTCTACCATATTTTCCATTTAATGCATGTTGGCTGTGTTGCTTAGGGTTGAAATGGGTTGAAAGACTTTGACTTGGTATGCTTGCAATTAGTTTTTTGTAGTGTTGCGTTTGTTTTATGTGTGGTAAATTATAAAAAAAAAATTGTATTATTATTTTATTGTTTTTATTTTTTACTTTTGTATCGCACTTCGAGCCTTTGGGAATGAAGCGTGTTTTTGAAATAGACTTTATTATTATTATTATTATTATTATAGGTTAAAGATCTTGACCACATTCTATATAGGCTTAAAATATTATGGTTATAGGATTAAGCTGTTCCTAATGAACATTTTCTAATGTTAAATAACCGCCTATAATGATTTATGACACAACATTCCTTTTAAATTGATGAGCGAAAATTAACTTTTTGTTTGTTTTAAAAACAAACTTTTCCAAAAATGTACTAAAAAGCATTAAATAAATGTTCCAAAAACTTCTAGAGTTGTTACACTCATATAAATAAAAAAGCAGTTATATTTTATGGCTATTTTATTTCTATTTTCTATTTTTCAATGTTATAGAAATAACTAGTTTAATTTATTTTATTTTATTTAAATTTTTAAAAAATATAAATGATAACTATGTCAAAATATGTTTTCAAGGGAAATCAATTCTATATTTTGTATTTTTGATCTAGATATTTAAAGGATTTCATGACGCAGAGTTATTTTTAAATATTTTACATAAAAATGTGTATATACAAATAGTGTACTAAGAAAAAATAATGAATCATATGGCGGAATTAGACTTTTATAATTTTCTTTTGCTACTTTCAGGAAACTTTATTTAAATTAAAATAAATGTAGATATTTATGCATAAAGCTTAACCAAATGGTATTTCTAGCTCAAATTACATTTTCAATAATTGGGAGTTCTCTCGTACTTTTGAATTTGCTCCTTACTTGTAAGGATACAACGCCAAAATAGCCTACCTCTCTCACACACACCACCTTCCACATCCCTTCAAGCAAATGCTCTGTCGCCGTATCTCCCTGAACACATATATCATTAGCTGATCCCCAACCTTTAAAATTTATCTGTCATAAAATTTGAAATATTTTAACTCTTTAAAATATGCCCAACCTGAGAGGGAGTGCCCGTTGACTGAGGTGCAGCTAAAGGGTCATGCGGATGACAGATATCTCAATGCACCATACTAGCTGGGTCACCAAAATGTGATGTGGTGATATGTAATGGATGCAAAAAATATGTTTTTTTAGAGCTTAGCCCACACTAGAAAGAAGAAATAAAATTAAATTTCCCTCATGGCTTCCAATTCTTTCATTGACAAAAGTAGTATAATGAATCCATTAAATCACTTACATTTCCTTACACCATCAATTTAGAATAAAACTTTCAATAAAAAACTTCTCATTCTCCACTCAATCAACATAGTACATTTATTTTACATCAGTTTTTGGGGTCATGTACATTTAAGATGATATGTTACGAAATCATCTTAATATAATGTCATTGCAAGGACATATAATAAAAATTGTCTTTAACAATATTAATTTAAATTAGAATTTCACTTCATGACAACACATTTGCGAGTTTTCAATGTGACCAAAGAAAGACTAATGATGTTGAGAAGATTCTAAAATACATTCTTAATTATGTCAGAGTCAAAACTCCAGTGAGAAATCATATCTAAAAGTAACTGGAAGCGTCCTGCTCATTCTTGATGTACGCATTTTCCTAACTGGATCAATGTCAACCTTGGTTGTTTTTTCTCGTGAAATCAGGAGCACAAATGCAGTAAAGATAACTCAACAGTAACTGTGAGATGATTGTTGTGATAGTACTTATGTTTTGTCTTTTGAATGGTATATATCCCATGAGCTATCCTCTTGGCACTCTGTCAATGGGATTATTTTATTATACATTTAGAGTGAACCGAAGTCTTTGTCAAAGGGGCAATTATTTATTTACCGTGGATATATACAATTACTTCATAGTTTATTCTAGTTTGTAACATTCAAATACGAAATGGAATTCAGCGACATTTTAAATATAAGTTATGTTAATATAAATATCTCTAAAATACTGATAGCATCATTATTATAAATGCTATATTTCCTCAAGGTCATATGTTTAATCGTGGTAAACGATACCTTATACAGTTTTACAGTTGATCCCCGTGGATCAATAAGTGTTGGATTTCCTTCCGTTCCAGAAGGATGTCCTCAGTTTCCCTCTTAATATTTTTTTTCAAAGAGAAGCGAAGTAGACTTCCGGTTCATAGAAGGTCGCAACTTCTTGTTCCAATAGGTACTGGTTGATCTCTGCGATGGGGACGTAGACTCTCCAGTGATAAATCATAGGTAGTTTGAGTCCCTGAATCTCGAGTTCCTTATCGTAACCGTAGTTGGTTTGGTGTGAGACGTGAAAAACGATATCTTAGTTCCAGCATCAAGGTGAGTCGGTTCAGTAAGAATACAAACAGATTAATTGTGAAATGATTCAAAATAGATAAGAAGTATCTAGCCAAATATCCAAAAGCTGACATGTCAAATTCCAACAGCAACGAATTCAGTTCGAGGTTCTGTATGTGACATAGCTTGTAAATATAATTCCAATGTTGGGATAGATTTCTAAATATTTGTCATTGCCAATGTTAGAATGTGTGGTTTGGCGACAATGTTGGACCAAGTAATCATTTTAATAAAACATTATGGGAGACTTAAACATTAACAATCATTAATTTTAAAGGTACATATTATGCATATTGCCATCTTGTTAAAAGAGATTGGGATTGTGGGAAAAAAAAAACTACAATCGCCATGATGGGTTGTCTTTGCCATGTGGTTGTGTGTCGCTACCTTTGGCACAGGCGTGCTTAAACACACTGCCATAGGGTACACATTATATAACAAACACGATCGAATCCTTGCTACATGATTATAGGAACAAAACAAGTGAAATAATAAAAGTTATCAGAATAATGGTTGCGTAATTACTAGTATTCTAGGTTGCAGAGAATGATGACGCTAATGAAGTATAGTTGGCTACAGCATTCTGAATCACGTGAAAGGATAATAAAAGACATATTCTAATCTGCTTCTGCTATTTATTGAAGTTGAGGAATGATGTTAATTAACATGTTAATTTTAAAATACAATTTTTAATTTTATTAATATAAAACATGTTGAGTATTACATGTTAAGGGAATAACTCAATCAGGCTTTCCGAATGTGCGTACTATGTATGGTAATGTCATCCTATAAGTTTTTTTTTTGCATTAATCTTGGACTTCTTGGAAATTTGGAGGGTAACATGATCATGTTGCTTACACGTGTGTTGCTAATTACAGGCTTTGCTTGAAATGCATTTAATTATCCCTTATAATTGTCCATGCGCAAATCATTTTGATGTTATCAGAGATAGTTCAGGCATGCGACCTCTCTTTTAAAGCAACTCTACGATTTTATGATAGAATGGTTTGCCACTGGAATGCAAAATATTAAATGTTTTCCTCATTGCTATTATTTGCATGTACCATTGGCATTTTGTAAGCTTGGTTCGCTTTTAAGTTCTTTTATTAGGAACATGATGTAACTATTTGTTCCAGCAAACGTCACAAAAATAAAATAAATGCGGACAAACCTTAAGACCACTATTCATACTGAGTGTGTTCATATGCGTACACGAGTTGCCTCTGGGATGGATGCAAATGTTTCTTTCGGCAAGGAGTTCGCCATCTTCACAGACGACAATTGACGCTACATCGGTGTGCCATGTCGAGTCATTGTAACGTCTGAATCAAGCACGGGGTTTTCATTGAAAACCATTGATACACATGCTGTCGGATAGGCATGATCGATTTCATGCACGTGCTCTAATGATTTAGCCAAGAGTTTGGTAATTCTGAGCATGGGATCTAGCTGGAAAAGTAAATTTTCGTTGCATGAATGGTTTGCTGCATTTGTAGGCGTACTTGAGTTGTTTGCATTGTGTACATAACGTACAACTGTCAATAACCTGGAGAGGTAGAAGTGTTAATGTGTAATGGAGAGATTTTGTGATACATTTGTTCCTGTATTTTAAAACGGTAAGGGTCATGGAAAAAAGGCTTGAGAAATGCTGTATTCTCGAATTTTTTCACGAAATGTTTAGCTCCTGACGCTTGCTGGATAGAAAGTTGTTGTAAAGACAAAGGTGACTCTCGCAGGTGGTAAAGTTACTTTCACGACAACGTGGCAGCATCTTCAATACTTGCTGGATGTATTATGCTCAGCAGGGCAGTATAGCGCATGACAGTTGTTGCACTGATGGTCTCGACTGCAAATTCGGTACTCTTAGTGGGGAAGAAAGAAATGTGGTGAAGAAGTACCTGTGGTAACGGGAAGAGGATTGTGTGGATGTCTGCTAAGACTGCGTTGGTTTGAAAGCAATACTTTCCAGATGTTGCACTGCCAGAGACGTTAAGGAATTGTGCTGTGCATAGTAAAAAAATATCGCTTATCGAACTTATGGAAATTATGTTCCTTGTTTTTCTTGTGTTTAGCAAGAGAGGTTCACGTTGACAATTTTTTTTGCAGTAATCTCACTGGAAGAAGGTGCTACTGGAGTAGGAGTCAGGTAATATGACAGGGACGTGAAGTTGTGTTTGTTTTTAATGATACTTGTTGTGATACGTTTAGTGCTGGTGTTACACTGAAACAATTCATCGTGCCAGAGAATTGTATTTTTTTTTTTGGCAAGAGAGGTTGGTGTTTGAAAATAATTTTTGCAGGAACAACACTGGAAGAAGATGTCACTGGAGTTTTATTTTAGTGCAAGTGTCAAACCGAAACAATTTGTCGTGACAGTTAATTGTGTCGTGTTTGGCTTGGCTGGATTCTGTTTTAAAATGTTGACTACAAATGTGGCTGAGGAGTGTTGTATTAGGAGACGACACTGTAGTTTTGGATGGAAGAGAAACATATCTTAGGACGGATATATCATCAGACAGTACATGCTGCTGTGCAGCCATAATAGGAATCGTTAGGATGGGTTCATAGTGATCTTTGTCCAATTGTCTTGTGTGCAGAAGGTAAGCCAAGAGAGTATTTCCAGAATTGTGAATGCAAGGGGTGATGTGGGTGTCATGTTTGTATTCTATGGCAATGGTAGCATTTAGAAACTTGAACAGAGCTGGAATGTCATCGTCAACAACAACAAAATCCAGATTTTGACATGTGTTTAAAGTACTCCTGGTTTGTTGTCATCAGTTGAGTGGCGGTGGAAAGAAGTAAAGGAAGAGAGGCTCCAAATCTTTCTCAATATGATGCAAGGAAATCTACTGACCCATGTCATGATGAGAGTGCATTGTCTTCATCAACCGTTCTGGTCAAGAAGTAACCCATTGATAGAAACATAGAGAAAGTCAATCGTTCATGTCATAACTCATTTTATTAATTATTTTAAACCAATGATTCGTGTAGCAAACGTTTCTTTACGAAATAAAGAATTCCATTACTAACACACTATTAAGCATGCTATTTTATACACAGTCATAAACATCATAAAATACAAAGAATATAGCTAAGAAAATAATGTCACCACAAAATTTGCACATTAGAAGTAGCCGAAATGTTTAGTTAAAGCCCACTGAACACAGGACAAATCAATGCCTGAACGTCTAATGTGCTTAGTTATCTGACAAATCATAAACTCAAGTAATGCACATTTAAGAATCACAAATTTTGACGCATTTCTCTCACATTATACCTAACTGAAAACTTGCTATGTTACGTACATTAACTATATTAAATACTTGGATGTCTAATAATTGGGCGGGGGAGGGGAGGGGTTCAATGATTTTCATTTACGTCCCTACACGTAAAGATCTTTATGGAGAGTTGTCCTTTTATCAGACTAATTTTGAAAATCTTGTAAAATAATTGATTAAGCATTTTGGAAAATACATATATTTACTTAAAAATATTAAATTTCAAGTTTCTAAAAACATATAATTAGATCTTAAAATAAAACAATAACACATTTTTAAAATAGTAAAAAGGGAAACTTTTTATTACCTATTAGATAAATATTATATTTTGGCAAACGTTTAAAATAAACATTATTCATAAAAGATCTTTTTTTTAAAATTACCAATAAATATAAAAAACATTATTTCATTATTTCCCTTCCAAATTTAAGTCAGTATTTGTTGTTTTGTCTGTAAATTTATTTTAAAATTAATTTGTACAGAGTATATAAGCATACAACCGTTATTGAGGGAAGTAATTAGACTCTGAAGTTTTTTTTTGATATTTTTTTAAAAGAAAAATTATGTCTTTTTTTCAAACATAATTTAATTTTCCTTTTGTTTTATTTAAATTGCCATCTTTAGTTTGCTCACATAGTGCTGCATATTTACCTAGGTAGTTGTGGGACATGGAATTCGATTGTTCTACTTTCATATCTTTTAATACTCAAGATTAATTTTATAATTAACCTTTAAATGATATTATTTTTATCATGTCGATCGTGTCTGTTAGCTATTGATTATTTAGTTCATTGTGTTTGGTCATTAAGTATATTTGTTTAATACGGGTCTACAAGCCAGACACTCGCTGGTCATTTTGACATTTAATTATCTTAATGATTCATTTCAATTTAAAGATGGGGAAGTAAGTTAATTAAAGCATCTAGGCATGAGCACGTGATAACTCATACGAGAGTCATCCACCAACTTATCGTTAAACTACAAAGTCATAATTCACTGTTATGGATGACCAGCGATATGACCTTGTATCTAGAAATATATCAAGTGTAGAGATATTTTTTTTTATTTTATAGCTCACTAACTGTAAACCGTTAAAGGCACCAGTTACTATGGCTTAATAGGCCGATCCATGAATCGTAGTCTATGTTGCATTTCTCACAATGAAACCTTGATTTCTGGATCAAGTTGACCTTCCATTGTTTGCTGTTCTTTGTTTGTTCCAAAGGCTTTGTTTCATGCATCTCTTGCCCCTTGTTTTGACGCTATCAGCTGAAACATTGAACAGTGATGATATCCCATATCCTGCCGTCTATGTTGACCTCCCTCATGCTCGTTTTGTAAACGTTCTTAAGTCTTGGCCGTCCAATAAACTGTCGTCATCTCTTCACTCAGAAGATCCTTTGGAATATGAATTTCCTACGTTCTATTAAAATTGCATAACCAGTGAAGGCGCCTCTTGCCAAGAGCGGAACATTTGCAACACATTTTTGCACAGGATTTGTCGTCATCTCTTCACTCAGAAGATCCTTTGGAATATGAATTTCCTACGTTCTATTAAAATTGCATAACCAGTGAAGGCGCCTCTTGCCAAGAGCGGAACATTTGCAACACATTTTTGCACAGGATCTCTTCTTTAGGTAACTTTCGCTACCATCGAATGAGTAAAATGCAACGCAGACATCTTGAAAAGGAGCTGTTGAGTTTCCACTCGTGACTGGCATGCGTGGTCCACACTTCACAGCCATATAATCGCGTATTAACAACAAACGCCTAATTGACCCTTAGCTTAAGATTTTTCCACTACCACTTATTTAAATTTAGCGACACAGTTGAACCTGGTTATGTCAACGGCCTCGGCGTTTGCCGAAAAGCGTCGAGATAACCGATGATCCAGATAACCTAGGAGAACATGCTAAGACAAAACGAAGAGATGATTTGGTGGTTCCACTTCAAAATAACAAGATTGGCGAGTTAACCAAGGTCAGGAAATGTGAGTTCGACTGCAATTGATTCTGCTTTAGTGATCCTAATCATCACGTCTTTGGCGTTGGTTCTTTAAATCATGACACTTTTTTATGTGTAGTCAATCCAAACTCTTTACAAGCGTGTGATGGACGATTACATAGCCGCTGAAGATATTTTAAGTTAGACCAAAAATGTCAATTTAAAAGATAATAAAAATTACTCCATCTTCTAAACGCTTTTACAAAACGTACTAAAAAGATAAAATTATTTTTCCTCAAAACTCCAAGGTTCTGACTGCTGCATTAATTTGCTACTGCATATTTCTATATTTTATAAAAATATAAGTTTTGATATTTATTTTTCACCTTTAAAAAAAACAAACAAAATAGATAGGGTAATAACGAAAGCTCTTCTTTTCAAAGGATATACACATTTAATTTTTATTTTTTTTAGTATTTATTATTAAAGTGTGTTAAATATTTTATTTTGATATATTATCAAGGTGTTACATTTCTAAATACCCTTTAAAATAAAAATATATTAGTCATTTTAAATTTTATTATATTGTTTTAAAACTTATTTATATTTTTATTAAAACTATGAATTTAATGTTCCATAGTAAATATATATTGTTATGAAATGCTTAGCTAAGGCATTAACAATTTGAACTGATTCTTCCCCTGGGTAACTCTCCACTGTCATCCTTACCTGTAGGTATCCAAATTAAAATATCAACTATCAAAAGTCCATTGTCCTCCCGATCCCCCTACATTGCCACAACGCTGGCATTCCACATTATCTCAAAATCCTTTCCACCTTTTGTTCCACTTCCTATATGGTTCGTTTCTCTTTCGTCTCATCTCCCTGCACAATAATGCCATTTGCGGATTCTCGTTTTATTCATTCAAAAACAAATACTTTTTTCTAAACATCCCATTTCTTATGACATCCAAGAGTCAAAGTTTATTTTTGTGTTTACGACACATTAGCTTCACTATCCTTCATATCAGAATCTGTGCAAATATTTTGTTGACAAAGGTGTAGCTAGGGAGTTTGTTGACAGTGGTGTAGCTAGAGTGTTTGATGACATTAGCGTAGTAAGAGTAATTGGTTACAGTGGCGTGACTAGAATGTTTGATGACAGAGGCGTAGCTAACTAACACACATATTCTGGTGAAGGTCTGACATTACTCTCTCATGACCCCGTATTGTAAATTGTTTTCCAGGTCCATCTGCTAAGCTGAGCTAAACAACATTTTCCTCACAAAATGCTCTCCAACAGGCCTGACTCCCCCCCCCCCCGGGACATCTAATGAGGTACATTTGGTCAACAGGTGCACTTGCGTCGCCGAGACCAGGCTGCAATGCGGAAGATAAGATCCCTGTTATAATCCAGCCGCTAGAAATATGTGCCAATAGAACAATGCTCGTTGCGTATTTGCGTCACTAAGCTTTGCTGTCTGCGGCCTAACGCCCACCATGGGTCTTGTTTATCATTTGGCAGAAAAGATGCCTCTAACGGTCGCGCTGTCTGCCTATTACCTGTACCGGTTTTCGCTAGAGTGTCCGCTTTCTCATTGACACTGACGTCGAAATTACGTGGAATCCACTGCACTGTGACCTTGCCTCCTAGTTCACTGATTTTGCACAAATCATCAAAGATGATGTCAACTAACCGGATGGTGCCTGGTCTCTTTCTTAATATCTCAAGAGAAGATCTCCTGTCCTATTACACAATAACATCGAGCCCTGCATGTTCCGTCTCTTTCAATGTGTACTAAACTCTCTCTAAGGCCATGTGAATAGCCTCAAGCTCCTCATCGACATTTGATGCTACAATCATCGCAGTCGAGAGCTCTTCATTCGGTCGTCCTCCTGGTGGGTTTAACATTAGCACTCCAAACCTAGGTTTTCTTTCTCTCAAATTGGCAGAGCCGTCTGTAAACACTTTCATTGGTATGTTGGAAAATACTGACATGGTCTCTAGGAAACTCGTTTTCTGAATATGTTCAGAGCTGCGTTTTGTCACTGCTGCATCGATCAAGGCCACATATATGGAAGGACGTGAGGGTTCCACATATGGCGGATTGACTGGGATTAGGGTCAGACGTTCTCTATTGCAATGCAGTTTGACTGTTCTCTCAAGCTCCACGACCTGCTGCATGAAAGAGAATCGCTTTAGTCTTCTGCCCGCCACTCTGTTTTCTTGTATCTGAAACGACGTTTTATCCTCCTGCAGCTGTCGGCACCTCTCTATGGAACTTAATATTGCTTTTTTCCTGCTGATTTGTAATGGTTCTACTATGGCCAAGACCTCTACAGCAGCCGTCAGTATCTCTCTATGGAACTTAATATTGCTTTTTTCCTCCTGATTTGTAATGGTTCTACTATGGCCAATACCTCTACAGCAGCCGTCGTTATCTCTCTACGGAACTTAATATTGCTTTTTTCCTCCTGATGTGTAATGGTTCTACTATGGCCAAGACCTCTACAGCAGCCGTCGGTATCTCTCTATGGAACTTAATATTGCTGTTTTCCTCCTGAGGTGTAATGGTTCTACTATGGTCAAGACCTCTACAGCAGCTGTCGGTATCTCTCTACGGAACTTAATATTGCTTTTTTCCTCCTGATTTGTAATGGTTCTACTATGGCCAAGACCTCTACAGCAGCTGTCGGTATCTCTCTACGGAACTTAATATTGCTTTTTTCCTCCTGATTTGTAATGGTTCTACTATGGCCAAGACCTCTACAGCAGCTGTCGTTATCTCTCTACGGAACTTAATATTGCTTTTTTCCTCCTGATTTGTAATGGTTCTACTATGGCCAAGACCTCTACAGCAGCTGTCGGTACCTCTCTACGGAACTTAATATTGCTTTTTTTTTTTATTTGTAATGGTTCTACTATGGCCAAGACCTCTACAGCAGCCGTCGGTACCTCTCTACGGAACTTAATATTGCTTTTTTCCTGCTGATTTGTACTGGTTCTACTATGGCCAAGACCTCTACAGCAGCTGTCGGTACCTCTCTACGGAACTTAATATTGCTTTTTTTTTTATTTGTAATGGTTCTACTATGGCCAAGACATCTACAGCAGCCGTCGGTATCTCTCTACTGAACTTAATATTGCTTTTTTCCTCCTGATTTGTAATGGTTCTACTATGGCCAAGACCTCTACAGCAGCTGTCGGTACCTCTCTACGGAACTTAATATTTCTTTTTTTTTTATTTGTAATGGTTCTACTATGGTCAAGACCTCTACAGCAGCCGTCGGCACCTCTCTACGGAACTTAATATTGCTTTTTTCCTCCTTATTGGTAATGGTTCTACTATGACCAAGACCTCTACAGCAGCTGTGGGTGTGGTCCAGAATGCAGACACAAATCTGGGAAGGGGGGGGGGTTGAAAAGTGAATGGGACACTTTTTGTGAAACGGGGGAGCAGGGTAAAAATAGTGTGTGACGAAATCATTCATATAAGAACTTAAAATTGGCAGTGATGTTGAAATATTTGTAAAGATGGTCGTATCCTGAAAGCGGATATTATTGTTATAACTTTGTTCGTTGAATAGTCAAGTGTGCTTAAATTTGTGATAAAAGAACATTTTTAAAAAATGTTTCATAGCTGATATTATCTACAATACTTTAAAGTTTTTTTTTATATTATTTTTTTTAATTACTTTCACTTAACAGAAAACAAGAATGCACCACTAAAGACTTTATTTTGTTACAAACATAACATTGGGAACACTTTTTAAATTGAACAAAACATAATTCAAAATATAAATGAAGAAACTGTAATCACAGAGGAATACCATATTTAAATAATATTTATAGTTAGGTTTATTTTTTTATATCATTTTAATTGAGTTATAGCTATATGTAAATATAGCAACATAATGTAACTGTAATTTACACTAATTATCATGTAAATACGATTTTTCTGTGCATGATATACTTTTTTTTATAGTTTTGTAGGTATTTTTCTTTTGTAAATATTTTTATGTACGCACTAAAATATTCTTTGTTAAATCGTTATTAAAGAAAAAAAGAAAAGTAAAAAAAAAAAAAAAATGAATTAAAAAAAAAAATTACATTTAAATAAATTACAATGATTTTTATAGTTTTGTAGGTATTTTTCTTTTGTAAATATTTTTATGTACGCACTAAAATATTCTTTGTTAAATCGTTATTAAAAAAAAAAAGAAAAGTAAAAAAAAAAAAAAGATGAATTGAAAAAAAAAATTACATTGAAATAAATTACAATGACTGTTAGAGCTGCCTTGCTAACAATTTAGAATGTTAATTAAATACTGATTAACGTTTCTGTTATTCCAATTCATTGTTCAGTTTTAATAAGTTTTTTTTTTTTAAAATAGCGTAAAAGAGGATTCCTTTTTCAAGGGCAATAACTTTCGTTTAAAAAAAAAAATGACATAACATTGTGTATAATGTGTGAGATCTTTTTATTTTTTTACTTTTGTTATTATACAATTTTTTTTTTAAATTTAAAAAGAAATCAATCAATATCGTCCTTAAAAATATGTAAAAAATAATTTAACTTGTATATCATAAACTTTTTTTACGAAAGTAAAACAGTTCATATTTAAAGTAAATTTATTTTTAAAAAAACTATGAGTGTTGCTTCAGCATTTTTTGTTGTGAAATTGCAATTGCATTTTTTCAAGTGGTAGTCTACTTGATATCGATCCCTATCTTGAAGGATTCAATGGTAACAAACAGCCAGTAAGGCCAACAATATTAACTGTATTATAGTAAATATTCGCCCACCCACTTAACATGTATGACACATTAGTCCTTAATTTGTTAATAATTATTGACAGTAAGCACTAGAAAAATTAAAAAAAAAATTAGATTAATTTATCATATTTAAAAATACGCCACAAAATGTCTCTAATGCGATACCGACACTGTCTACTCTCCTCCTCCCCACCAATATATGTATAAAAGTAATTTCCATATTTATTGTTTTTTTATTTGTAGCTGGTTTCCGTCACACTCTGAAGATGATTTGCACTTCGCAAGACGATTGTCCACACGACCTGACATTATTCTTCTAGGATTATGAATTCCAACGGCACATCGCCCCTCTTATCGCCGCTGGATAGCCCTGTGGATGATAGAGTTTGGCACCAGGGGCGTCAAATTGTTGCGGGAGAGTTTCAATGTACCAATGTAATCTGCCTATGAGAGGTTCCATTCTTTTGCGTGAGTTGCTGGTTAATAATAATAATAATAATAACAAGTGGCCATATTTAGTGCGGTACCTCAACCTAGGACTGGGCTCAATGAGTTGTACATTAAAAGCCTATTAATCTTTATTTTGCTAATTTAAAACACAAAACTGCCTTTCCCCCTGATCTGTCATAAAAGTGCAATGGCAGTAGATAACATCTTTGATATGTCTCAACACACATCTCAAGTGAGAGCTTACATAAAGCACTATTAAACCTTCACAGGGGCCTTCAAATTGAAATTCATGCAATCGGCACATTGGACATTAAGAAAGAGTTTCATGCTAACAAAACAGCTAAATACAATGAGGCTGTCATTTTTATAGATTAAATATTATGTGACTTTAGCCAAGCAATTAAGACAGCGGAAATAGGAATGGACCTTTCTCCTGAAATTAGAGACCATTATATCATAGGAAAAGCTTGGTCAATTATATGAATTGTTTCAAGAAACTACGAGAACAAATGTAGACAAAGCCAGTAAAATATAGCAGTATTAAATTGAGTCCAAAGATGTTTTCCTAACTAGTGTACATTGAAACTGTGGGTTGACGTGACAATGAATCAATGTCACCTGGCACCAGATACTCGAGGTACGTCACTGCAAGTGAGTGGGGTAGGTTGGTCTGCCCAGAAAATACAAGAAAATAATGACAAGCAACAACTATTCCGTAATTTTTTTCGAAAAGGTCAGACATGTTGGGCACTGTTGGTTATTGAAGAAAAAGGGAGGAATAAGTCTGGGAGCTTTTCAAGAAAAACTTTGATGATTTGATATTCAAGAGGTGAATTTTTTGTACATCATCAATTCCACTTGATTTAGGCAATGAAGTTTTCAATCGTCAGAGGAAGTCATTATGGCAGACAGTCCATACATAAACTAAGTTCACTCCGGTTGTGTCCAAACCATATATTGAAGAGCGCACTGTCACATTTATAAGTTGTGGGGTGCGATGAGCAAAAATGGACGGTGCCGAAGTATATCGAACAAATTCAAAAAGCAGGAATGCAAGTTGGCGCTAGTTGTATTCGATGTTTCTTTCAGACATGTATGAGATAGACTTTCAGACTTTCTAGTGCTTGAGGCTAAAATGTATTATATTTAGGAACATCACTTACATCAGCTCTAGCTCAACTAAATCAAGTTAAATAGTGGCGTCCTAGTGGATATGCTTTTTTACTAGCTATTCTCGCCCTGAAGTCTTCATAGTCCATATAAGATGTGTGATAACTGTACACGTTAAGAAAACATTTTAGCACACAGCTGAAATTAGATTTCTTAAATGCTCTACATAATATTAGAGGAACGGTTAAGGTGAGAGTAAAACTAAACTAGGTTCTCTTCACCTATGAGCTATTCACATGGGAACAGCAACCCGTAAAGTCCCAGAGGCCCTAGGATATTTAAAGTTATCATCTTTTAATGCATGGCGGGATGGGAGGGGGAATAAGCAAGCAGATCAGCTAACTCACTTTTGTTATACAATTATTTTAGATTACAATGTTAATATATTTTGTTTTTAAATATTGTTTGGATTAACTCATTAAGCAATAAATACATTTAATTAAAACTATTCTTTCAACAAAAGTTTCCATTATAAATAGCTGGCATTTTTTTACATGCTGAAAGCAAATTAAATAATCAAATAATGGACTTAAAAAAAATAGTTTATATATAGTTTTTTAATTTAAAAAATCCTTTTTAGAGAGGTGCGTGCAGTTTTGATGGTTTTAATAACTGATGATTATATAAATCAACGATCAATTGCATACGTTGGTGAAGAAGGCATGAGATGTTTCTAAAAACAATCGTTCAAATAGAAAAATCAAAAAAAATTTCCTAATCGTCAATTGATGAAATATTTATTTGAAGATTTAAATTATTTTAGCTTTCTTCAGATGAGATACAATTTGGCTCTGTCATAAATTTTAAGACATTTTTTTAAAGAAATCATGAAGTATAGCTTCTAAAACTTGTCAAGCTAAAAGAAATGTCAAGATAATCAAAATGTAAGTTTTCCAAAAATCTGTCTGTGTGTTATCTTTTGCTAGCTCATCTGAAAACAATTGAATTAAAACAACGATGCGTGCAAAATGTTGAAGCAGTTAGGTTATTTTCCTAATTTTAACAAAGAAAAGCAGTTGGTGATGTAATCAATTATATGGCAATTTTTTGTAAAACAAAACTAATATATTTTAATAATAATTACTTATTATTTAGTAACATTATTTCAAAAATAGCACATAGTATCATTTGAATAAAACATAAACGCATTCGAATTCATAATAAATATAAAACTTGTCTTATTTGCACGCTCACCTTAAATTCTAAATTTGTTGAAAAAATATCAAGTTTTCAAGGGGATTTTGTATCTAGATCAACAACCATCGAATCGAGCACATTTAAAACAACGTTAATAACTATATTTTCAAAAGCGAAATGTCAAGATATAATTTATAGTTAACGCCGATCCCTACTTTACAAGTCATGCTTTTTATGATGTAAAGTAATTTGAATACACATTGCAGATATTTGATACTTCGTCGCTTGATAACGTGTTACTATTGTTTTAACTCTATTTATCCTTGCAGATTATACATATAAAATAAATATTTCATAAATGTTCTTTTTTAATAGTAATAACTCTATTGTTACCATTAATTTTTTTTAGATAATAATGGTGTGAGTTTATCAAAAAAAAAAAAAAAAAAAAAAAAATTATTTATCCTTGCAGATTATAAATAAAAAATAAATATTTTATAAATGTTTTTTTTTAATAGTAATAACTCTATTGTTACCATTAATTTTTTTTAGAAAATAATGGTGTGAGTTTATCAAAAAAAAAAAAAAAAAAGGACAAAATTGATACTCACGCTTAGAGTCCCAAATTTCAAAAAATGTGCATAATATGACGTCATTAATTAAACTTTATGATTTAACAATATTTACCATGTGCCACTCAATCGTTTACAATAATATAAAGTTATTTTTTTTTTAAACAATGTTATTAAATGACTTTAATCAACATTGGTATTTACTCAATGATCTGTTGAAAATGGGAACATGATTTTTACTTCAGACTATCAGCACAACAGCTCCTTTGAATTATTCTAATTAAATATCCTCAAAATCTCATTGTTATGATTTAAACACTAGGTCTGAATATTTATCTGAAGCTGGGTATGATTATGGTTCTCACACTGGATATTTTTATAAGTCTTACACTATATCTTATTATGGGTCTGACACATGATCGTCTAATGAATAAGAATATTGTAAACAATTTTTAAAAGGAAGGTAAATGATGCCTTTAACGTTGTATCACTAGTAAAATCTATAAAAAAAATTTGCTAGGTTTTATATATTAATAAAATTAGAAAATAGAATCAACAGGTTTTCGAGCTAATGCTCTTTAAGCCTTAAGCAAAGCACGTATCATAAGCGCCCGAGTATCGGGCAATGAAGTAGCACGTTCAGAATGCCCCTTTGCCAGGACAGCTCCCACCCAAATCCGCTAAATCGGATTCAGCTGGAAGCCGCCACAACCAAAAGACACCAGGTCGGTCCGACACTGCGCATACACACAGTGCACAAGATCGACTATTCTATGAAACGGAATTGTACATTTACGTCCTGGTATCTTCCTCCAACTAATCCCGTTGAACCGACGGACGCCCTTTAAGAGGGGTTCTACAGTGGGTTGCAACCTGCAAAAAAGTTTACGAAGTAGCTGGGAGGAAACCGTTTCCTAGTGGCTGCTTTTCCAGGGCTGCGAATCTAAAATCATCAGCCCGAGGCTTCTATCTTAGCCTCTTGCCTCAGACCAATTAGCGTCAACTTGTAATCATGCTAGTCTCAATATATTAAGTGATACGTATATTTAAAGCTACACTTTTTGTATTATGCCCTTATACAAAAAAACAACTGCCGCTCGAGTCTTACTTCTCTTTTATTTATTTTGCTCTCTGTGTATTGGTCTTTTTTTGTTTTGCTTTTTCAAAACTTTAAAAAACTTGTATGACCCTTTACCAAAATGCATTAAATACCCATTTGGATCTCCTATTTTAATATTAATTTGTTAGCCACATATTTTCCAGAGGCTTAGCGTCAGGGAACAAGATTCGTCTTTTCACCCCCTCCCCCATTTCAATCCTGAAAAACATTATTTTAAACCATTAAAGACTATCAAGGCTTTCTCCACACTACTCATTTGCCCTGGGAAGTATGTCCCATCTGCCAGGAGGTCAGAAGCAAATTATATTAAACCATGATTAGGAAATTTAATTAGAATTGTTTATGCCCCAAAATTCTGTTGTAGTTGCAGTTTGTTTCTGTCCCAAGAAAGTGACAATGACAGTAGCAACGTATAAATTTTGTTTATGTACGAACAGCCCGATTTTCAAATACTCTAGAAACAGCACAAAGTTCAACTACTGTAGGAAAAGCCACGATTGTAAATATTATAGAAATGGCCAAGAATTCCAATTCCAAAGCGACTACATAGTGTTGTTGTTGTTTTTGTGTCTTTCTACCCCGTCTGAGGCATAGGCCGTCTACAAGAACTTTCCACTCCTGATGGTCCTGTGTTTTCCTTTCCAATTGCTTCCAGGTGTACCCTATATTTTGCGTGTCTGGCTCCAGCTCGAGTCTCCAAGTATTCTTAGTCATTCATCTCTTTTCTTTTCCATGTGGGTCCCATGTTCGGCATTGTCTGGTGGTGTTATCTGGGGGTTTTCGGAGAGTATGTCCTATCCAATTCCACCTCTTCTTAATGATATCTTCATCAGTGGGCACCTGGTGTGTTTTTTTTTTTAAATCTTTGTTATTGATCGTATTTGGCCATTTGATTTTCAGGATCTTTCTAAGGCATGTGATTATGAATGTCTGCACTTTCTGCATAAGGCTCGCTGTTGTTTTCCAAGTTTCTGCACCATATAATAGGACTTTTTTTTTTACATTTGCCTGAAAGATTCTGAGTTTTGTTTGAAGTTTCAGCTCCTTCGATTCCCATATTTCCTTTAATAGTAAAAATGCTTATCTAGCTTTTCCAATTCTGGCCCTTCTGCATCAGATCCGCCATTTGTGTCTATGGTGCTGCCTAGGTATGTGAAGGACTTCACTTATTCCAGTCCCTTTCCTGTCACATAGAGATGCTCATAGTTGGATGAGTTTACTTCATGATTTTTGTCTTGATTTTATTTATATTTAGACCAAGCTGTGCTGAAACTGTTGCTACGTCTTGTGTCTTTTTCCTGCATTTGTTGCTGGTTGTTGGCCAGAAGTGCAATATCGTCTGCAAAGTCTAAATCATTCAGTTGTTCCCAGAGTTTCCACTGTATCCCATTTCTCTTTTTGTCTGTGGATTCTTTCATTATCCAGTAAATAGCAAGGATGAATAGAAGTGGGGATAAGAGGCATCCTTGTCTGACTCCTGTTTCGGCTCTAAAGGAATATGTGAGTCTAACTTCGTGGACCACCCTGCATGTCATTTCTTCATAAGAGCTCTGAATGATCCTGACTAGTTTC
>CAXITT010000890.1:38979-55334 GCA_964033795.1 Lymnaea stagnalis | reverse complement strand
AAAAAAAAAAAAAAAAAAAAAAAAAAACAAAATAAAAAAAAAAAAAAAAAAAAAAAAAAAAAAAAAAAAAAAACATTTCAAAATGTACTAAAAAGTATAAAATAAATGTACTTCAAGACTTCAGTAGTTTTTACTGTCATATGGCTAAAAATAATTTTTGTTTGTATGTTTCATGTTATAAAAGATAAATACATTTAAATGTATTTGATATCTGATTGTTTTAAAAAGTTTTGAAAAGGAAAGTTATGCCTTAAATATGTGTACAAGGGAAATAAATGCTATATTTTTATATATTTTTTTAAAGATATAGTAAAGGATATTATACCACATAAATAATTTAAAATTCTTTTGTGACAATATAATTTTACAACCAATGTAATAAGAAAATAACACTGTTTTGGCCTCAAATGGCGTCATTAAATTTTTCTAGCTCTCTTTCGCTGCCTCTTTAGAAACTTTTTATTTTTAATATATAATAAATATATTTATTAATTTATAAAGCTTAACCAAAGGGTATGCGATGGTCGTTGCTGTTCTTAAAGTGCGATAACACTCGTAACCTCGAATTCGTTCCCTACTTGTAGGGATGAAACGCCAAAATACTCTCTATCTCTCTCTCACACCACCTTATTCAAACAAGTAACGTAAATCCTCGGTCGTCCAATATCCCTGTACATATCTATAGCTGTCATAAAATTAATTTTATATCACATCTTTAAAGTATAAAACATTCACGAAATCAATTAACATTTTGACTCAATCAATATAGTATAACACATTAATGATCCCACTACTAATTATTGACTCAATCTTTATGCTATAACACATTCATAAAATCACTTAAACGCTGTCTTTGGGAGCATGTACATTTCTTAAATTAAATGACGTCATCAAATAGAATTTATAGAAACATAATCACATTTTTGGGACATAGATCTAGTCTAAAGCATCTTTTCAACAAAAAACATTTAAATAAAAATTTACTTGATGACAACAAATTTATGAGTTGCAAAGTAATAAAATAAATATTAATGATGTTGACCATTCTCAAACCAGTTTCTTGATAACGTCAGAGTCAGAACTCAAGTGAGATATTACGTCTAGCAGTTACGTCATGCGTTTTTCTCTTTCTGGATACAAACATGTTTCCACATTTGGTCGATAGCCACGTTGTTTAATATTTATTTTGAAATTAGGGTGATCTCAGTGCGTGGCACCTGATGTGGAGCATGACGACATAACGGACAGTCTCCAGTGTGTGTGGTAACTTATGTGGTGCATGATGTACTCATAGACTGTCTCGAATGTCTTCCAATAGAAGCACTTCCAATATTCTCGCTAAGACTTCAAATGTTTCCTTACGATATTTGTCTGTGGCTTCATGTCAGCTGAGTTTTTCAAAACAAAGACTTATTAAAAACTTTTTACGATACAAAAAGGGACATTGAAGAATTTCTGATCTGGCTATAGTATCAATTGAAAGTGATGCGGTCAAGGATATTGATTCTGATAATTTCATTGTCTGGGTTGCAGTTTTGAAGGACAGGAAAATCAAATTTTTAGTAAGGTCAATGCAAAGTCAATCTAACTATAACTTAACGTTGCATATACTTATATACATTTACCTCTTGAACTTAAAATACTTTTTTTCTTCTTGTTATTGTTATGTTTTAATTGTTTTTTTTAATAAAAAGAAATCCATCTTAGAATTCAGGGTGGGTGAAGAGAAAGACTATGATTCTATCGCATCGTGTTACATTAACCCCAGCGAGCGATGCCACTGCTACTAAAGCAAGCAATACAGCAAAGGGGAGAGTTGGGCTAGTTCCTTTGTTTTTGTTGAAGGACGGCAGAAGTGGGACTTGAAGGACGGGGAGAGAGATGGGAGAACAGAAATGAGAGAGGCAGGGAATATTATTTGAGCGTTTCCTCCATGCAACTAAGGATTGAATTCCAGGACTGTCCTAGTTAATATACATTTTAAATAAAATTTGTGTAAATACTTTGCAAGAATATCAATTGCAACATGCTGACTATTTATTTGTATTGAATCGCTGGATGCAGGGGTCGAGGTCAAGTGGACAACATCTTTATATAAGTCATGATAGTCCACTTGTAGACAGTAGTAGTACCTGTAAAACCCTGGTTAGGCAAATATAATATTAAATATAAATCTCATACAGTTGTAAATTGAAAGTTCGTTTTTAAATGAAAGATTTTCAAACAAATATTAATAGCACTTTTAAGGAAATATTTCACAGACATTGTTTTTACAAATGTATTTAAAACATATGCATATCAAAAAACAAGATTAAACTATTTTACTAGATCCTTAATGCTATCAACAAAAACATGAAGTGAAAGAAAGCAATTGTTTGCCCTTGAAACACATTTTATAGGGTTTAAACTTTCTTTTAAACAAATAAACGAAAAGAAAAGAAAAGTTAAGTCAAAGGTTAAAATAAGAACCAAGAAAATAGAAAATAATAGTTTGGCGGGGTCCTGGTCGAGCGCCCAGGTGGGGGACTTGGGTGAGGGGCCTGTGTGGGGGCTGTCCTGACGAGTGGACATCTCCAACGTGCCGCCCCGTGGCCCGACACGTCGTACCGGGGAGGGGTAATGGGGGGGGGCATAAGAGTCTAGACTCGCCCCGCTGACGCCATTTCTTAATGTAACATTTCAGTTTGGCTAAGAGCTTTTCTCAGCAGACATGACAGATGAAATTAGGACAAAATAAAAAGACGAGATAAACACTTTAAAAAAATCTCTTGTGCAAATTTCGGAAATTTGATTTTCCAAAACCAAGATTACAGAAGTGAAAAAACAAAGAAATAGAAATCTTTAAAAATATAATTATGTATAATGCTATGTTATTTTATGAACCCTCTACTTCAACAACATGAAACTCATGGCCATTTTAACCTGATGACATAGTGCATGACCAGAGGCTCCCCTTATATATTGATTGACGATACCCCTGATATCACCTTGTTTTAATATACCTAATCACACACAACAGCAAATAAAATACCGCTGAAATACACTTGTTTTAATCCACAATACACTAAACAAAATGAATAATTAAATTAACTGAAGGTAAAGAAAACCAATTTAAAAATTTAATTATAACTGCTAATTTGATATTGGATATAAGACAAAAGCAATAAGAATTTTTTTTAAAACATGATATAACACCATAAATTATATGTTGTTTGTGTTTCTGGACCTTTAAGATTGGCTAGGGCCATCGAGCCATCCGACAGTTGGGGGGGGGGGGGCAGAGTGAGTTCGTATTAGGCCTGCTAGACTTATCCGTGCTCGGAATAGTCTCTGGCACCGTGGGCAGGTTATGGTTGCTGTAGCTGGTGATCTAATGTTGCTTTTGGGCTAGCGAGCGTGTCTTCATAGTGACTCTCCTACGGGCTTCATAAGATTGTGCCACCTTGTTGACAGCTGATATCTAACTGGCTTGTCCTTAGCTGTCTGCACTGAATGAACTAGCATTATGCTGAATGCATTTAGTGCTTCTTTCATTGTGTCCTTTTAATCTTTTCTGTGACATCCTTGTGAACGATTGCCAAGGGTGAGTTCACCAAAGAATATCTGTTTAGGGAGACGGTTCTCTTCCATACGGGCCACGTTTACCACCCAGCAGAGTTGAGCCTGCATTAGGGTGGTGAAGATGCTAGGTAGGTTCGCTCTATAGAACAATTCCTTATTTTTTTTGACTGTTTGTCATGCCATTTGATGCCGAGGAGTTTCCTTAGGCAGGTTGTGTGAAAGTGGTTTAGTTACTTGGCGCGAATCTGGTAGACTGTCTAAGTTTAACATCCGTAATGTCGGAAGGACTGCTGAGCTATAGACCTTGATCTTCGTTTCTCGTCTGATGCGTCTCTTGAGAAATCTGCAATATATTTTATTAGCTTTTGAGCGTATGGAATTGATTTCTTTGTCCATGACGACAGTACTGGACAGAGGGCTGTCCTCTGATGCTGATGCTGTTTTTAGCGTAAAGCCTACTAGGCGCTGGCTGATACATCACTTCAGTCATCTTTATGTTGATTGTACGGCCCAAGATGTTGTAGACCTCAGAGAAGATATAAACGCATTGTTGTATGCCGCCTTCAGAGTCAGCATTGACAGCACTTTCGTTCGCAAACAAAAGGTCGTTGATGGTGTTATGTTTTTATTTGGTTTTAGCTTTAAACCTCTTACGGATGAAGAATGATCTATCGGTGCGGAAACGGACTAGCAAGACCTTGAATACTACTGAAAAAAACCTGGCATTTAGTTAATAAAGTATTTATTAAAATATTGACAGTTTCTATCACCTGCATCCACTGCTCCGGCATTAAACAGAAACTCGTCTATCTTCCCTTAGACAGCGAAGACGCCACGACAGACACTTCCGATTGTTAAAAAGAAGAACAATGTATAGGAGCTTCTCATTGTCGCCAAAGACAATATTGGACTGGAACTCTGGAACTTGCCTACAAAAGCAACAGTTGATGGGACTACACTTGACCCATTTGTGTCTATTACCTCCTTTTTTTTTCCAAACCCCATTTCGTAACACCATTGCTGTGTAGCCCTTGCAACCAATGAGGTATCCCCATGAAAACCATGCACAGTAACATCGAAACCCGTCTTAAACAAAGGAACCAGAATGATCAATTCATTGATCGTGGGTCCTCAAAATAAAGTTGAAGAAGAAGAAGTTTAAAACTTCAATGAAATGGAAATTGCGCACCACGAAGAAGATGAGAAAAGTTTCATTTTTTAAGAGAATTATATTATATGTTAACGGTTAACGAACAATGTATTGATCATTTGAACACCTATGCATAGACGGGGGATTTGCAATGTTTGTGTGCCTAGTTTTGATGATGATAGTTCACTGGTTGCAAGGGCGACTTTGTGACGATAGTATGCACTGGGATTTTAAGGCCTAAGGCAATAGACACACATTTGTCAAGTGTTGTCACCTCAACTGTTCCTTTTGGAAGCTTGTTCCAGTCCAAAATTGTTTTAGGAGGGAATGGGCCGTTCCTATATTGGCTTCTCTCTGGCATAAAAAGGACGTCAATGGGAAATGCTGGAGATATGTTTTTGCACCAACAAAAAGTATTAGAATTAAGAAACCAATGTGAAACATTAACTTCAGCTTTATCATAAAAATAAAATATAGAATGCTTATTAAGAATATAGCCAAGATCTTGAAGCTATACATAATAGACCATCAAATACGTCTATAACACTTTATTCATTCACTTTAATTGTAAACACCAGAAGTAATTCATTTCTAAGTATGTATGGTAAATTTCTTTATTGTCATGTGAGGTTGTAGGGATGCCATGTATAACATATTATTTAATATGGGATTCATTTTCATATATGTTTTCTATAATGTCCCTTGAAAGTAGGGACCGATTTCGGGTAAATTACATCTTAGAAAAGATGTAATAATCCACACTCACAAACCAAGAATGTTTTAGAGCACTGCACTGGTTAAGCATATTTTATATAATATATGCCTATATTAAAGTAATGAATTTAAACTTCATCAAACAAACACAAAAAGCAAATCAAATTGTTAACAAATTTCAAGAATTTAAGTTCGAGTTTTGATTAGAATATTTATTATAAAAAATTTGCGTAACAACAGCAAAATAAAATGTCTGACAAAATTCTTTAAAGGGATCCACAAAATACATTTAGATAGGTCAGTTAATTGTGTCCCTTTAATTTTTAAATATTTTTTTTGAAATAAACCTTCTTAAAAAAGAAGAAAAT
Source organism: Lymnaea stagnalis (assembly GCA_964033795.1). NCBI lineage: Eukaryota > Metazoa > Mollusca > Gastropoda > Lymnaeidae > Lymnaea > Lymnaea stagnalis. Next base: position 49,541 of record CAXITT010000890.1, on the reverse strand, counting down.
ATTAGGATAAGTTAAGTGGAAGCTTGAATTTAGAACCATGACTAAAAGACAAGATCATTTTGCCTAAGAGCCTTTCTTAGCAGTCATGGAAGATGAAAATACTACAAGAAATGGAGAAAATGTAATAACTTAAGTGATCGCTATTGTTTTTTGCGGAATTTGGATTTCCCTTAAACACAATTACAGGAATTGAACGAATTTATAAAATGTAATTTTTAAAATAAGATAATATATAAAAGAATGTTATTTTTTTCTACTCTCTGCAAATGTTTCTTTTAGGCATCTCTCTATCATAAACCAGGAATTTCAGACACAATAACGTCCAACACAACAACGTCTAGAAGGACATGAATTAAACTACAGTTAAACAATGTGGGTGATCATAACACACGCATAGACGGAAGTCAGAGTGTGTGATTGGACAGATTGTTCCGGACGCAAGCAGAAAGTCAACATTTTCATAACGTGTATTCTGTGTATATATATGTTAATGTTCAATTGATGTAAATTAAAACATTGAAAACATAACAAATACATTTAATAAGTATGAAATAATGCATTTAATATGATTTCATGCATGCATAAAACTTAATAAGCTTAATACTTCATTAGTCACAACTTTAGTCCAGTTAGTAGTAACAGTGGCTTATTCAGGATCTTGCAAATAATCGTTTTTTCCCCATGCTAAAATAGCATGGACACAAGCGCTATAAAAGTACTCAGTTATCATCATCATGACTGCTTACAATCATACGAAGTCCATGGTGCTAAAGTAATTAAGTCACAAACTACAGATTTTGAGACAATCAAGTTGAACTTTTCTTTTCGTCTATAAAAATGTAAAATTATTTGTTTTGTCTTGACGCAGTGTGCATTTTCATGTTTTTAAATTTTTGCATTATATTTGGTTAACACTGATCAGCTAAGATTTCAGTTTTAATTGATTTTGACAACAATATGACTCAAGTAAATTTAGCTCTAGGGTCTAATAATGTAGTCTTTTCACGAAAACGTGCACAACACAGTAATCTTACATGACGCGTTATCTAATGCATTCTCAGTCTGCAGCGGAATTTAAACAAAATTCTATACAAGAATCAAACGGTCTTCTCTATTTTCTTTACATCACAATAGAGTTGGTGAATGTTGATGTTTTATTCATAGTGTTTCTCCAGGAGACATCTAATAGTAACATTCTGAAAGTCTAAATTGATCTTTTAAACATAGTCTAAAAGAGACATTGAATTAAACTATGTAACAAAATGCACAACTGCATTTTAAATTGTTTTATTAAGGGAAACCTTTCACTCGCTAGGTACTAGGTGCCATAGTTCCTCCACCAACGTATTGTAAACGTATCTCATCTAATCAAATACTCTTATCAAAACATAGCAATTATTGATGTAATCACATAATATGAAACGTGATCCGAAAATTATGCATGCGACAGAAAGAAAGGGAGACAGAAAGAAACATAAAGAAATTTTAAAAAAGAGAGATATAGTTAGCGAGATAATGAGCCATATGCCACATAAAGAGAATAACATTTAAAGATCGAATCTGATGGGATAGAATGTAAATGAGAGAGAGCAATTGAGAGATATGAATCTAGAGAGAGAGATATAGTGATAAAGATGTACATATTCAGGAAGAGGTAGAGGTAGAGAGAGCCGGATAGAGATATAGAGATTGATATGGAAAGACTAATAGACATATATGTAGATTGATAGAGAGAGAAAGAAAGATGGATGGATAGATAGAAATGACGCAGCAGACTGGAGAACAGCGCAAGTCACTCTAATCTACAATAAAGGAGAGCATTCTGACCCTGCCAACTATCGTCCGATATCTCTCACCAGCTTGGTCTGCAAACTGTTGGAGCACATAATCGTAACCACAGTCATGAAGAATCTTGAAGCCAAAATATACTCAATGAAAGTCAACATGTCTACCGAGTCAATAGATCATGTGAGACCCCGGTCCTTGAATTTGTAGAAGACTTGATGACCAATCTGGAGAACCGCAAGCAGACTGACGTGATGGACTCCGCAAAAGCGTTTGACCGTGTGAAACATAGTTTGCTTCTACACAAACTCCAGAGATATGGGATTCAAGGCACCACTAAAACATGGATCTCTAGCTTCCTCAGCCACCGATGTCAAGCAATAGTGGTGGACGGTACAAGCTCCTCCTTTGCCGATGTGAAGTCAGGGGTCCCCCATGGATCAGTGCTGGGCCCCTTCTGTTCCTAGCATACAATAATAAACTAACCGAGAAACTGACATCCCAAGCAAGAATGTTCGCCAACGACACAGCGGAGTGTAGGACGATCGCCAACAAAACTGACAAGGACCAGCTACAACAGGATCTCAATCTGTTAGCTGAGTTGAAGATGAGTTGGGACATGGAATTTGACCCTGCCAAATGCCAGAGACTATCAGTTTCTAGACGTTTTACTCCTCTACACTACAAATACGAACTGTACGGCCATAGACATGAGCCAGTTTCCTCCGTAAAGTACCTGGGTGTTACCAATCAAAGAGAGATAGAAATAAGAGACTACGCTCTCTTAATGTAAAAGATACTAATTATTGGACTGCATTCTAGTTGTGTAAATGAAAAATTAGAACAAGGTACGCTAAACTTTAACTCATAGAAGGGACGTTACTTTGCACTTATCATTATCTTTAATCACCTGTGGCTGAGAGCAACCCGGTTGACAGATACACTCTCCAGTTACATAAATAAATAATGAAATAACAAATATGAAATGCAGTATGTGATATACAGTATGTTGCATATCATTTGTCAACAGCATGCTTACAATATTCAGAATTCATATTTAAAAAGTCAAGCAAAAACACCACCAGCACCCCGGGTAGATGGGACCGTTAACCTTGGATGGCTACTCATCTAAGAGAAGGAAACTCTGAAATCTAACCCAAAATGGAGTCCCGAAAGGCGGATAACATTGATACAATGAAACATTCCGGAAACTCCTGCGACGTCACTGGTGCCAAGCTGTATCATCCAATGATGTTCCATTGGGTTACCCAGCGGCGTGGAGAGAGGCGATTTGCTGTTGGGAACCAGCTTATAATCCTTGAAGTATAATCCCAGGCCGTGTGGATTTCGTCCTCCGAAGCCCACTCCATCGTCACATTGTGACGGACGGATGCCAGCAAAATATTTGAAAAAAAATAGCAAGCACAATTAATACAATTTAAAAGAACAATGAAATAACCAATTTTATTTTCATTAAATCTTTAAATTCTCACAAATCTAAATTAAAATAAAAAATAAAAATAATTGAATTGAATGTGTTTTTATTTTCAGTCACAGAAATAGCAATAATATAAGATATTTTCTATAATTGTCTTTGTTCTTTTACTGTTTTTAAATAGCCAAATAATAAAAAGCTTTTTCTCATACTGATTGGATGAAAAAAACCTTGTCACAGGATTTGGTGTTTGTTGCATTACAGGACCATTTCTTACTGCAGTATAATCCATAAGAACCATGTAGACAGTCTGAAATATTCAATTACAAATCTGTTGGATATATGAATATAAAGGATATACTTCTTCTTAAGGGTATTGTGGCAATGACTTAGCAAAATGTTAATCTGTATGAACAAAAAGTCCTTCCAAGGCTGAACGTTGTGAATGGAATAATAACAACAAATTACTAATTTCTGCTCAGCTGGAGCATTCCCCGTTTATGTTTATCGCTTAAAAGTTAAAGTAGGTTATCTGAAGTTCAGAAAGTGTGTGTGGGTGTGGGTAAACTTTCATAGAAATTAGAAAGCATTAATTTAAGTTACTCAAGTTTCCATGATTAAGTTGACATAAATAATCATGACATATATCAATTATACGTGACAAATATCAACTTCACATATAATATGTCAACTACAAATGACATATATCAACCATGCGTGGACTATATCAACTTTATATAACATATACAAATATACATAACTTATAATATCAACTACACCTGATACATATATCAACTACATATGACATATATTAACTACACATGATGTATATCAACTAAACATGCCATATACATATGTCACTAAATGAAAAGTATTTCATGTGTATATGGCCCAATAAACTTGTTTTAACGAAAAGCATGAACACCATACGCTTAGAGATGAACACGTAAGTATAGAGATAAACTTAAAAAAACATATATATTAATACCATATCATAGAAATCAACAACATAAGAAAAGAGAACAACACCATCAACATAGACATTAACATCATAAGCATAGAAATCAACATCACAAACATAGAGGACAACACCATGAGCGTAGAGATAAACACCATCAAATATAGATTAATGTGACGTGACGTAAGTTGTATCATCAAGTGGTTCCTCCCGACACAGCACACCGGTCAACCTGACCGAGAAAAATAAAAACTCGTGGGGCACACGGGGGAAAAAGACAACTCATCCACGATTGGTCCAATTAACATAAATACATAAGCTGATAGTGAAAACTGACGCGATTTGAACGTGACAATTAACACCAAAAGCATATAGATTAACACCATAAGCATAGGCATCTTCACCATAATCATAGAGATCAACACCATAATCATAGACATCAACATCATAATCATAGAGATCAACACCATAAGTATAGACATCTTCACCATAATCATAGAGATCAACACCATAAGCATATAAATCATCTTCATTAGCATATAGATTAATTTCATAAGCAAAAAAATCAACATTATAATCATAGAGACTTAAACCATAAAAAAGTGATTAATTTCATACGTATAGTGATCATTACCATAACATAGATATTATCATCATAAGTCTATATAATATTATCATAAGCATAGACATCAACATCATAAGCTTATAGATCAACTTCATAAGCATAGACATTAGAATCATAAGAATAGAAATAAACAACACAATCATAGAGGTCAATACCATAATCATATAGATCAACATCATATGCATATAGACTTGAATTATGAGCAATAACATCAACATCATTTGCATAACATATTAGCATCATTAGAATATAATTCAACATCATAATCGTAGAGATCAACACCATAAGCATAGATATTAGCACCATAATCAGAGAAATCAAACAGATGAGAGGATTTCAATTGTGCAATGCATCAAGGACATTAAAATATAAGTTGAAGTATACACCCATTTAAAAAAAAAATCTTTTGAAACAAAAAAAAAAAAAAATTCTAACAACATTTCTTTTAAAAATAAAACTGCACCTTTTAATATTGTCTTTTTTTACAAGACTCGCCATACTTAATGATTTATTATAAGCATCCAGTAGTTTCCCTTTGGGACAGATGCTAATTGGACTGCCATTGACTACAGTGCACTTGTAGGAACAAGTGTTTAGTACATCGACGTCAGTCAATGAGAAAGGAATTAGGTGAATTACTTTATAATAATTTCTTTTTTACACACAGTATTAAATATATGAATCAGAAGAAAAGATTTAACAAATCTATGAAGAATGTTATTTTCACTTTCTCATGTTGTAATAATTATAAAAAAAATAATAACAAAATAAATAAAAAATGAACAAATCCCATCTCAATTCTCAACTCTCTGAATATGTATTAACTACTTTATAAGGTATATTGCTATATAAATGCTGAAATTTCCATTGATATAACATAAGCTTAAGTGCAGAACCCCAAAAAATAGTATATTTTATTATATTTTGCAAGAATTTATTAATAAGTTAGTACACAATTGTACATTTGAGGATTTGATAGACAGAGGAAATTCCTCTCGCTAATATTAGTTTGTTAGCCTGACATCAGTCAACCAGTCTTATCTGTAAATGATCTGTTAAAATACTTGTATCCAGGGTGACATGAACAGGAGAAACTACACATAAAGCTACACATAAAGTTGCCACACACTTGATCACAATCATTGGTCAGATATCTGGAACATTCATTGATGTCTGGAATAACAGTTGACAGTCAACTATATTGGTATTTGAATTAATATATAACAAGACATATTATTAACATGTAAAATTAAAATGTATAGATTTAGTATAACCCCAATTGTATTCCATAAAAAAGCGAAAAAATTGTATGTACCCTCTCCAACATGGACAATTGATTTTCATAATAACAATTTTAACAAAATTTATCCTGATATATATAATAAATATTCGTTTCTGAGTTTTAATTTAATGTTTAGAGGTTGAGCTTAATGTTAAATTAAAATTTAAACTCACATAATCTAAACGTGGATGTCTTTAACTATTTTCTAATTAATGGTACACATTGTAAATATAATGTCCGATCTAAAGGACAAAAATGTCCAGAAGAAATAGGACCAACAATTATCCTGAGTAAATCTTTTTTTTTATATAAGTTGGTGAACAAAATATTTTATGTTTTTAGCAGGCACTAGTTTGAAATAAAAAAGATTAACCTGAAAAAATAATTTACCTTTACCTTGTCCATTTTCTACACTGTATCATTCTAAACATTGACAACTGGCACTGCCAAAACTGTTGACACACATTTTTTTCCCAGCCTGACAGATCAGGAGTCCAGCAGTACACTGATCTACATCTCTGTCACAGTGTGCTACTATGGTTAGAAAGAACATGGAAATATAGTCACAAACGTTATTCAAAATACTCTCAATTTAAACTAATTTTTCATGTATTAAGTAAAAATATTACCTGAATACATGAAAAACAATATTCAAACTGTTAAACTTACCAGTAAATCCTTGTTTACAGAAAAATCATCTCACAGGGTCACATATGACAGCACCAGTACCACAGGCACAGTCATTGCTACAATTGAATCCCCTTTTACCTTGACCACAAGCAGCATAGAGCAGGTCACACAGGTTCAATTGATCAAATGTTTATTCATTGATACCTGTTAACATTGAAGTATGGATACATTTTTGTGCAACTTAAGTTATTTACATTTTTTTAAATATTTAAAAATATATATTAAAAACAAAAATATTAATTTATAGACTGTAACACGTGCTAATCTTTTGAAGATGTAACATGGTTAACTATTGCTATTTTGTGGATGGCCTGCCGCTATCACTTGAATTATGATCAGTCTCTCTCAATCAATAAGTAATAATATTGTCCAATGAATTAATAACACATTACTTTATTAGATTTTATAAACAAATCAATTATAAGCCTTGCTCTAAGGATGTCCTGCAATAATTATTCTGGGATGCAACAATCACACACTTATATAATATTTCAAATCACAATTGAATCTCAAAACTTCCATACTTCATTAATCCATACATGAGAGAATAAAAAGATGTCTGCTCCCTGTCAGATAAAATGGTACTTTGCCTCAATCTACCAAAGCGTGAGGTCTACATCCGCAATAGAAAAATATAGTTCCCACTTTTTCTCGTGTTTCAAAAATGACTACAAAGTTATAATCAAATTACTACGCCATCGTGACATGTGTCGCGTGTAGAATTACAGACAACTTGGTCTATTACCTAAACAAATTAAGACATTTTATTTTTATTTTTTTTATTTAACATAGAATTTGTTTTAAAAAAATATATTTAATCAACACAGAAAATTCTGGTTTGGTCATGTCAAAAAGCAAACAAAAAACATCCATAAATATCGCCTTCTCAGATCACCGCTCACCTTGGCACGACCAAATTCCTTGAAGACTGTATCCACTTTTACACAAACAATATTCAGTGCTAGTACCCTGTACAAAAGTACAGATGTCATCAAATTTGGGATCACATACGATGTCCCTTGAAATTCAGTTTTAAAAAAAAATTGTCACTCATATACATCTGTGTTAAATAAGCTATAAACCTTTGCAACAGTAGTACTTTTTTATAAATTTTACCAAAGCTTTACTAATTTTGCCTTATATTCATGACATGGATTACAGAAATAGATGACTTTTTTAAAGCCCTTGTCAAACATGAGAATTACATTTCCTGTGGTCAGTGGTTTAGGAAGGAGGGTGGCAGGCAAAAAGTGTGTTCCCCTCCAGGGAGTACTTTTTCTCTTATATGGAGGGGTGGCATTTTCATCCAAATGCATATATTTTTTTTTGGTTTTCTTGCTGGTAATCTTTAGAGAAAATCTTGACCCAAGCTGGTGGCACTAGTCCAAGCTACAACACTGCATGTGGTACAGTTTGATATTAATTCAATTCGTTCCTTTCTGTTTATTTCTTTACTCTTACTTTTTACACAACTTTTTCTATCAGTCCCCACAGTGCACCAATAATTACATTTGCAGTTGAAGTTTCCTGTCAGTCCCCACAGTGCATTAATAGTTACACTTGCAGTTGAAGTTCCCTGTCAGTCCCCACAGTGCACCACTAGTTACACTAGCAGTAGAAGTCTCCTGGTGTATTCTCACATATATTCTCACAGTTGTGGGTTTTTGTTGTACATTCATTGATATCTGAGACACAAAGTAATGTTAACATGTAATAATTTAATACTCATCTCTTATGGCCATTGTAGCTACAAGATTATATATTTCTAGAAAATCAAGATGATCATAATTGATATGTTTAAATGGAATTTATTAAATTATATATTATTTTATTATTAATGAACACAAAAACCCAGTTTAAAAAAAATTAAACAAAAGTGAACTCAAATATATATATCAGACATAGCCTCACACATGTTATTTTTATTCCTGGTCTATCGTTTCCTACCAAGTCAAGAACAGCTGCCTATGTGTTGACACAGTCTTCAACTCAAAAACCACAGTTGATGTCTTCAGTGATATCTAAATGAACAGGTTAAATGTAGGATAACACTGTAAATATAATTTATGAATAAAAAACATCTTAATTAAAAGACATGATAAAATATACCTGGGAAATTTCGATTTTCCCCCAAAATAAAAAAAAAAATAAAAATAAAATTCTGCCCTATACTTTTGTGTCTCTACTCAGAGTGTATCCAGTTTTGCATTTACATAAAGCAGAGCAATTTTAAAATGAGCAAGCATGGAGTAAACGCTTTACTGAGCAAACCTGGGAAAAACCCTTCTCCTTACACAGGGTGGCAGTAGTTTGTTTTGATAGAATTAAACATTTGTAGTTACAAATTGTTTCAGCAAACATTGTTTTACATATTTAAAAATAATTTTATTTCCCAAGGGTTTGATTTTTAATATAGCTTTGATTTTTTTTTGAAATGTTCCTCTTTTGCATTTAATTCATTTGACCTATTCCTACTTTGCTTTGAAAACATTTGAACTATTCCAATCTTGCATTAACTTAATTTTAACTATTCCCACGTGGCATTTAATTCATTTAACTATTTCTGAGTTGCAATAAATTCATTTGAACTGGCCACCTGGCATTGAGTTCATTTAAACTATTTCTATGTTGCATTTAATTCATTTGAACTATTACTTTTGAATTAAATTTAGTTGAACTATTTCTTCCTTGCATTTAAATCAATTGAACTATTCCCACCTGGCCTTGAGTTCATTTGAAAAAGTCCCACTTTGAATAACTTTAATTTTAAATAAATATACCTTGCTGGCAAGATCCATTACAATGTTCAGTTTTTGCTTACGTTGACAGGAATATGGGTAACCAACCTCCATGTTTAAACACAACTTTTGTCATGTGTGTGTTATATCTGCACACTCATCAATATCTGATCAACACTGATCTGTGGTTTAGAAATTAGAAGAATAGATCAATTAATTCAACATCCAAACATTACATGTAAAGAAGAATATGCTGATGTGACATTTGCCACTTTTTGTAAACTGCATTTTTATAACAAGTTGTATGTGTATGGGTGCCACAAGGGCTACAGGGTAACTAACCGATGTTAGCTCATCCTCACAGACAAGGATATTTAATTCAGATTAAAATCATGCGTGTCCAGTGGAGATGCTATTCAGTTAAAACATGTTTTACCAAAGTAGCATTACACGTGTGTAACTGTAATGACTGCACCCGAACATTCCGCACACTCTCGAAGTAAGCACATGACCACAACGCAAGTTGTACTTCCTCCAATCACACCACGCAGATCACTTCGCATCGTCAATAGGGAGAAACGGGTATGGGGCAGTGGCACGAAAAGACACTAGTTGTTAAACTATTTTTTTTTTTTTTGTTGTAAATATATTCAATCATTATCTGATTTGTTTTTGTATTTAAAATTTGGCCACGGTTGTTGTGAAGCCAGCGAGGCACCTGGTTTTAAGGTTTTAGGGTGGACACCTATGTGGTAAATCATGACAATATGTTGTTGTAATGACAAGACAATCGTCATAATTTCTGTACATTTAATTGTCATATAATGTAAGGGTAATAAGGGGAGAGACTGCAATATAATGTGATGATTCCTGTAGAACATTAAATTTACTTGTTTGAGAAACTAATAAAGTTTTGGAAATATAACTTCCACTACTACTTGTCACTCCATTATCTCATGTTTACAGCGTCCACTACTTTTATATGTAAAGATCTCTGACAGGTTTGAAATGCCAACATTTTTTGAATTATGAGAACATTGTGTTGTCTG
>CAXITT010000890.1:4452-29489 GCA_964033795.1 Lymnaea stagnalis | reverse complement strand
ATACATACATACATACATACATACATACATACATACATACATACATACATACATACATACATACATACATACATACATACATACATACATACATACATACATACATACATACATACATACATACAAAAATATTTTTAAAAAAACATATTATACTTTTCAATGTTGCTTTTAAGAAGGAGAAATACCCTATTTGTTCTGTCACACGTCGTTATTAAATCGAGGAAACTTAGAACTTTGGCTAAAATAGACAATAACGCCATGACGTCATTCGCGTATTTATTACTGTTTGGATAAAGACAGAAAAAAGTCTTACGGGTTGCGCTGTTTTGAAGGTAAAAGCACCAATATTATGGAACAGTTTGCCTCAATCTTTAAGGTGAAATACAAAATATTTTTTAAAAAATCATTTGAGAAACATTGAACAATTTTTTTGTTTAAATAGATGTAAGAAAACTAGAACGCTATAGCTGGGATTCCAGCACTTTATAAATATCCAAACAATCTATCGAAGCCATGATACTGTTCTCTCTCTCACTGACTACCTTCTTGCCTTTACTCAATTTTTAAAAAAAAATAAATAATGGTTTATGTTATTATATTTATTATCTCCCTTTGCCGGCACAGGTAACATATCAGTTTGATTGCTGTTGTCAATCGCATTATTTACAATAATTAACACCAGCTTTTCATGATCATATTACTGGAAATAAAACTAAACATTTATATTTAACCGAGGAAATTCTTTTTTAACACCGACACTGTCCTTATCAGTTTAATGTTAAATTCGTCGCTAGCTCGCTTGCCTGCCCACACCATGAACCAACCAGCTCACTTGCCTACCCACACCACCAACCCACCAGCTCACTTTCTACCCACACCACAAACCCGCTAACTCGCTTGCCTGACCACCCCACCAACCCGCTAACTCGCTTGCCTGACCACCCCACCAACATAACCCGCTAGCTCGCTTGTCTGACCACACCACCAACCCGCTAACTCACTTGCCTACCCACACAACCAACCCGCAAACTCGCTTCCCTGACCAAACCACCAACCCGCTAATTCGCTTGCCTGACCACACCACCAACATAACCCGCTAACTCGCTTGCCTGATCACACCACCAACCCGCTAACTCGCTTGCCTACCCACACCACCAACCCACCAGCTCACTTTCTACCCACACCACCAACCCGCTAACTCGCTTGCCTGACCACACCACCAACAAAACCCGGCCGCTTGCCTGACCACACCACCAACCCACCCGCCCGACTCCATACTCCCCACACACCCTTTTCTCCTTCACCAGAGACGCCAACACATTCTTATTGTTACACATTAATATACTATTTTCTAGATCAATGAATTTTCTTTCAGATACAAATCTAAAACACATTTTCGTAAATATTTTCGAATGACTTTCAACAGAAAAGCATTTAAAGACTATCACTTTGTGCCAACTTACCTTTCTGTAGATTGTTTTTGACATTCATTTAATCAAGAGATCCATACGTAACTTACGTAAGTAACAAAACAAAGCAAAGGCTAATTTTCACTCTACCTGCCATCACGTGACACACATAATAAGAGTAATAAACACAAAATAATACGTTTAAACTGTCCCTGCTGGCGCACATGTCTTTTTTCTCTTGTGCTTTCAACCTGCCGCCAAAATTCATCAAGTATTTACTTAATATGGATTTTAACACAGTCGCCCTTAAAATTAAACCAACTTTTTCCCCAGAGACAACTATTTTCCAATTTTGTAATTGTTCATTTATTGGGCCATTCCCAGAACAAATACAATACCGGGCCGACCCCGGGCCCCTGCCTCAAAACAGAAAGAATATCAGGCTATCCCAGTCTGGTTTGGCATAAATGGGGATTTCTAGCACAGCCTGCTTCTTTTTTAGCTCGCTGACATGAAATTCACAGTACGGTATGCAATGGTGTGATATGCCGGGGAAGACCTCAACTCTTGGAATGAGATGTGCACTGTTAGTTAGGAGTAGGTCGAGAGTGTTTTCCCCTCGCGTGGGTTCTTTAACCATCGGGTCCAGATTGTTTATTATCTACGTAAAGTTAGAATGTAGGCTCGGATATGGAGACTTGAGATTCAAGGCTGAAATCTGACATTTTCAACTAGGAAAGTCGAAATCTCCCCTTTAAGGTGAGACGCGTTCTTAGACTGAATTGCTCTCTGAAGTAACACATCAAGCTTCTTCAAGCTTGGTTCATTTGCTGTGTTGGGTCTATAATAGGCTCAAACGTAAAATGTGCATCTACACTTCAGCTTCACCTTCACCCACATAAGTTTTTAGTCATCAACATCTAGTTCTGGAACAGCATGACAGCCCAGGCAGTCATTGACTGCAATAGTAGTCCTCCAACTTTTTTTTTGCTGTCTCATTAGAATAGTTTGTAATTATCCTGTACAATCTTTGCGTGGTTTGTAGAGGGATTCAATCATATTATTATGCCCACGATGATAACAGGCGTTGAGCTGTTGGTCAAGTTGGCTATGTCGACTCTCTTTACGCTTGCAGACTGAAAGTTCACATTTAATTTGCGCGATAGTCTGTGTTTCCATTAGAGACCGACCGAAAGTGATTTTCTAATTTCGGCCGAAGCCGAAAATAGGCCGAAAGTTTAAAAATGACTTTCGGCCGAAACCGAAGAAAAGCCGAAAGTTAAAAATGAATTTCGGCCGAAACCGAAGCCGAAACCGAAATATTAAGATATTTTGAATTTTTTTCCCACCTACATTCTGCTTACATCGAAAATGATGTGGGAAAATATAAATATTTACATTCTTTTTATAAAAATGAGATAATCGTAAATATTAATAAATAAAAATCTAATTTAGGGTTCTCAAACTTGCGGCCAGCGAGCCATTTGGGACCCGCAAGACGATATTTTGCGGTCCTCTACATGACAGAAAAATTTAGTGTAAATTCGCCGGCCCGTTTCCCCCATTCTCATAATATATATAACGTGACTCTCCGCGACTGTTTCAGTCAAATCTCACCGACTAATCTAATTCTGATTTTTGTTTTTAATGTCTCTATATATTTGTATGCCAGCTCTCTGGCAACAGTGAGTAGGTGGATGAAAGTGAATCCTAGTCCTTGAGAACCCTTAATGATTTTTTTGTTATTTATAAAGGTTGACCAGCTGTAACAGTTGTAATCGCTTTTTTGTGGATTACTTGATGCGGCCCACTCTCATTCAGACACTACCTCCTGCGCCCCCCCCCCATAATTTGAGTTTGATACCCTTGATCTAATGAATACTTTGGATTTTACCATTTTAATATAAAACTAATTTAAATTGATTTACATTTTTTTTTCAAATTTGTATGGTAGGAGAAAATTTGGCAGAAATTGGGGGGTGGGGGGGAGGAGGGGAAATTAATGCAAAATATTATTTTTTTGAAAGCGGGTCTCTAAAAAATGTGGTTCTAAAAGATCACTTAATTTGTTCTTAAAGATCGCTTAGTTTGTTGTTAAAGATCGCTTAGTTTGTTGTTAAAGACCGTTTAGTTTGTTGTTAAAGATCGTTTAGTTTGTTGTTAAAGATCGTTTAATTTGTTGTTAAAGATCGTTTAGTTTGTTGTTAAAGATCGTTTAGTTTGTCGTTAAAGATCGTTTAGTTTGTTGTTAAAGATCGTTTAATTTGTTGTTAAAGATCGTTTAGTTTGTTGTTAAAGATCGTTTAGTTTGTCGTTAAAGATCGTTTAGTTTGTTGTTAAAGATCGTTTAGTTTGTTGTTAAAGATCGTTTAGTTTGTTCTTAAAGATCGTTTAGTTTGTTGTTAAAGATCGTTTAGTTTGTTCTTAAAGATCGTTTAGTTTGTTGTTAAAGATCGTTTAGTTTGTCGTCAAAGGTCCTTTAGTTTGTTCACAAAGATCGCCTGGTTTGTCGTTAAAGATCGTTTAGTTTGTTCTTAAAGATCGCATTAGTTTGTTGTTAAAGATCGTCTAGTTTTTGTTAATGATTGCTTTATTTGTTCTTAAAGATCTATAGTTTGTTCATAAAGATCGCTTAGTTTGTTGTAAATTCGCTTAGTTTTTTTATAAAGATCATTTGTTTTGTTCTTAAAGATCATTTAGTTCGGTCTTAAAAATCGTTTAGTTTGTTTTTTAAGATCGTTTAGTTTGTTATTAAAGATCGCTTAGATAGTTCTTAAAGATCGCTTAGTTTGTTTTAAAGATCGTTTAGTTTGTTCATAAATGTCGTTTAGTTTGTTGTTAAATATCATTTAGTTTGTTCTCAAAGATCGCTTAATTTGTTTTTAAATGTCGCTTAGTTTTTTGTTAAATATCGCTTTCGCTTAGTATTAAATGACTGAAAACCTGAGTAACTTTCGGCCGGATGGCCGAAAGTCAAAGTCAATTTCGGCCGAAACCGAAGAAAAACCGAAAGTTAACTTTTCTCTTTCGGCCGTAACCGAAATTAAGCCGAAAGTTAACTTTCCAGTTTCGGCCGAAACCGAAACTTGGCCGAAAGTGATAAAATGGCCACTTTCGGCGCCTAAACCGAAGCCGAAGCCGAAATTCGGTCGGCCTCTAGTTTCCATTGCACCTGCTGACAGCAGCAATAGGAGTAGAGAAGTGTTGTGGCGAAAACTTTGAAGGTCCGTTAGAGTGGAGAATTAATAATTTAGAGAGGAATCTAGGAAGGAAGTTTATGTCATTAAACTATTGGAGGTTAAACACGGTCTGTCTATTCGAGCATTCAAAGACAACACAATACCAATGCACACCAGAATTTCCACCATGCTGTTTGTAATTCTACATGTCGATGTTTTAAAATTGACCATGCAACCATTGGTCACATTGTTCACATGCAATGCCTCTGTCTTTCCACTGCACATCCACGTCACAAGTACCTCGGGTTCTTTATGAATGGAAACATGAGAAGGATGCGACTGAGGACAGCCATCACTCGTAGCGACGTCAAGGTTTCGATTCAGGAGAGTAGGAGTTGGCTAGGAGGATTAAGGCCAGATAAAATGCGTCATTGATTGGAACTGTATGGGCCTCTGAGCAGAGGAAGTTCGCGATGAACTGTGTAAAACATTAAATGCGCTATGACCCGGCCCCACTGTGTGGAGAACTATTGTCTTACTTAAGTCTATATTTACAGATGACTCGTCAACTTCTGGTCTCATGGCATCACATATAAAAAGTTTGTTTTACAAAACGTCAACCACAATGGTGTACAACGTCAAATTTTATCTGAACACATCTCAGGTCCCAATGGCAGTGGCAGTCTGAGTGCACACACTCAGGTATAGGGTTATACCAAGTTTAAATTAATGCAGATCGGATATCAACAAAATGCACACACTCAGCTATAGAGTTATGCCAATTTTAACTTAATGCAGAACGGTAATCAACAAAATGCACACCCTCAAGTATAGAGTTATGCCGAGTTTAACTTAATGCAGGACTGATATCAACAAAATGCACACACTCAGGTATAGAGTTATGCCAAGTTTAACTTTATGCAGTCTTAATATCAACAAAAGGTACACACTCAGGTATAGAGTTATGCCAAGTTTAACTTAATGCAGGACTGATATCAACAAAATGCACACACTCAGGTATAGAGTTATGCCAAGTTTAACTTAATGCAGAACGGATATCAACAAAATGCACACACTCAGGTATAGAGTTTAGCCAAGTTTAACTTTATGTAGAACGGAAATCACCAAAATGCACACACTCGGGTATAGAGTTATGCCAAGTTTAACTTAATGTAGAACGGGTATCACCAAAATGCACACACTCGGGTATAGAGTTATGCCAAGTTTAACTTAATGCAGAACGGATATCAACAAAATGCACAAACTCAGGTATAGATTTTAGCCAAGTTTAACTTAATGCAGAGCAGATATCAACAAAATGCACACATTCAGGTATAGAGTTATGCCAAGTTTAACTTAATGCAGGCCTGATATCAACAAAATGCACACCCTCAGGTATAGAGTTATGCCGAGGTTAACTTAATGCAGGACTGATATCAACAAAATGCACACACTCGGGTATAGAGTTATGCAAAGTTTAACTTTATGCAGGACTGATATCACCAAAATGCACACACTCAGGTATAGAGTTATGCCAAGTTTAACTTAATGCAGGACTGATATCAACAAAATGCACACACTCAGGTATAGACTTATGCCAAGTTTAACTTAATGCAGAATGGATTTCAACATAATGCACACACTCGGGTACATAAATATGCCAAGTTTAATTTAATGCAGAATGGATTTCAACATAATGAACACACTCGGGTATATAGTTATGCCAAGTTTATCCTAATGCAGTACTGATATCAACAAAATGCACACACTCAGGTATAGAGTTATGCCAAGTTTAACTTAATGCAGGTTTGATATCAACAAAATGCACACCTTCAGGTATAGAGTTATGCCAAGTTTAACTTAATGCAGAACAGATATCAACAAAATGCACACACTCAGGTATAGTGGTATGCCAAGTTTAACTTAATGCAGGCCTGATATCAACAAAATGCACACCCTCAGGTATAGAGTTATGCCAAGGTTAACTTAATGCAGAACATATATCAAAAAAATGCACACACTCAGGTATAGAGTTATGCCATTTTAACTTAATGTAGAACGGATATCACCAAAATGCACACACTCGGGTATAGAGTTATGCCAAGTTTAACTTAATGCAGGCCTGATATCAACAAAATGAACTCACTTGGGTATAGAGTTATGCCAAGTTTAACTTAATGCAGAACGGATATCAACTTAATGCACACACTCGGGTATAGAGTTATGCCAAGTTTAACTTAATGCAGGACTGATATCAACAAAATGCACACACTCGGGTATAGAGTTTTGCAAAGTTTAACTTTATGCAGGACTGATATCAACAAAATGCACACACTCAGGTATAGAGTTATGCCAAGTTTAACTTAATGCAGGACTGATATCAACAAAATGCATACACTCAGGTATAGACTTATGCCAAGTTTAACTTAATGCATAACAGATATCAACAAAATGCACACACTCAGGTATAGAGTTATGCCAAGTTAAACTTTATGCAGGACTTATATAAACAAAATGCACACACTTAGGTATAGAGTTATGCCAAGTTTAACTTAATGCAGTCCTAATATCACCAAAATGCACACACTCAGGTATAGAGTTATGCCAAGTTTAACTTAATGCAGAACTGATATCAACAAAATGCACACACTCCGGTATAGAGTTATGCCAAGTTTAACTTAATGCAGGACTGATATCAACAAAATGCACACACTCCGGTATAGAGTTAGGCCAAGTTTAACTTAATGCAGGACTGATATCAACAAAATGCACACACTCGTGTATAGAGTTATGCAAAGTTTAACTTAATGCAGAACGGATATCAACAAAATGCACACATATTACAAATCAATAGATTATATTTTTATTTTGAGGTCAGTCACTTTGGGCAAAGACTTTAAATAGTATTAATATAATTTTAGTTTATCAACCATAATTTGAATACAATTGGATGTACTATTAATGTTATAATCGAAGAAATATTCCTCGTCACAAACAAATGTACACTAACCCACGTCTTCACTGGGCATGCGCAAAACCTCCTTTTTTTTTTTTTTGTCATTGTCTACATTGTATTTATTTGAAGAAAAAGAAGTCAAACATAGAAGTTGTAGAAAAAAAGGGGGGGGGGGGAGTCGTAGAGGTTTAAAGCATCGGGTGACACAACCCTAGATACGCCACTGCTATTAGGCAATCAATAAAAGTGAGTAGGGAGAGTGAGGCTATCGTCCTTTTTTGGTGAAGGACGGAAATATGGGACCTAAAGGGCAGAGAGAATTAAGAGAGATCAGAAATGAGAGCTGCAGATGATATTATTTAAAAGTTTCCTCCATTAAAGTAAGAACGATTTCGAGAATTCACACGCTAATATGTATTTAAAATAAAATCTTTGTAAAAGATTAGCATGGATATCAAATGGACCACACTGACCATTTTTATTTCATCCCTGGATTTAGGGGGCGAGGTCAAGTAGACGATAAATAAGAATAGTCCACGTTTAGTCAATCATAAAAGTCACAAAAAACATTGGTTAAGCATATTTAATGTTATATATTTACCCTTAGCTTTAAAAAAAAAATATACTTTTTATCTGAAATTGAAAGATATGAAAAAAAAATTAAAGTTAATTACAGATTTACGAAAAAGTTTGAAAATCCTGTTAAAATAATTATTATATACATATACTTTGCACACACAAAAGAAAAAACGTTTTAAAAACATCCTTAATGACATCGACTAAAACATGTAGTGAAAGAAAGCGATTGTTTCCCTTAAAAAAAAATTGCTATAAACGTTCTTTTAAAAAAGGAAACAAAAATAGAGATAAAAATGCAACAAGTATTTGAAAGCTTAGATAATGTCAAGGACAATAGGACAAGAATATTTCGTCTGATTGCCCTACTCAGAAGACAGGAAAGATGAAAATAGGCCAAAAAAAAAGAGATCAGTTAAACACTGATGTTATCCCGAACACAAAGTCTGGAAGTTGGATTTTCCAAAACAAAGATAACAGAAGTAGAAAAAAAAATAGAAATGTAACTCTTCAAAATAATATTACATATAATTTCAAATTATTTAAAATACCCTCCGACTAAACAATAATAAACGTATTACTTTTTAAAGTTTAGAAACGTTGGATGAATGGTGGCCCTACTTATGTTTTATTTAAAAACCAAAGCTCAAAGACTGAAACGGTTAGGTAGGTAATGGCGTAACTAGCTCCATTATGTTCATTGACATGTGTGGCAATAAACATATGTTAGGTCCAGACACCATAACTTCCCTTATCTATCTCACTCTCTCTCTCTCTCTCCCTCTCATTTCTCTTCTCTCTCTCCCTCTCTCTCTCCTCTCACTTCTCTCTCTCTCTCTCTCTCTCTCTGTGCATCTGATCCATACTTCCAAATATGGCAGAGAATTGTACACAATTTTAAACAAATGACCTTTGTCTATTCAAGTGTCATTTCAATCAAGTACCTTAATAAACAAAATCAGCTTGCCTACAAGTCAGATATTGACATGTTACATGTTACATAATGTTACATACATTAAACAATTAATGTGTACCATAACAAAACAACTGCCGGCAACTGTGCCAACACTTGTGTACATTAGAATACACCAGTCGGAGAATGTGCCAACAGTTGTGTACATTAGAAAACATAATTTAGGAATGTGTCAATAGCTGTGTACATTAGAAATACATCAATCGAGAATGTGAAATTAGCCGTGTACATTAGAATACACCAGTTAAAGAATGTGGCAATAGTTGTTTACATTAGAATACACCAAGTGGAGATTGTGCAATTACCTGTGTACATTAGAATACACCAGTCAGAGAATGTGCTAATAGCTTTGTACATTAGAATACACCAGTTGGAGAATGTGTCAACAGTGCTTACATTAGAATACACCAGTCGAAGAAATTGCCAATAGTTGTGTTCATTAGAATACACAAGTTGGAGAATGAGCCAATATCTGTGTACACTAGAATACAATAATTTAGGAATGTGTCAATAGTTGCGTACATTAGAATAATCCAGTCGGTGAATGTGCCAATAGCTGTGTACATTAGAATACACCAGTCGGAGAATGTGCCAATAGCTTTGTACATTAGAATACACCAGACGGAGAATTTGCCAATTGCTGTGTACATAACAATACAAAAATCGGGGAATGTGCAATTAGCTGGGTACGTCAGAATATATAGTAGTCGTAAAATGTGCCAATATCAATGTACATAACAATACAATAATCCGAGAATGTGCAATTAGCTGTGTACATTGGTATACGCCATTCGAAGAACGTGCCAATAGCTATATACACGATTAGAATACACCAGCCGAAGAATGTGCCAATAGCTTTGTACATAACAATACAATAATCGGGGTGTGCAATTAAATGTTTACATTAGAAAACATCAGTCGGAGAATTTGTCAATAGCTGTGTAAATAATAATATAATTATCTGGGAATATGCCAATAGCTATATTCATACCAATACAATAATCGGAGAATATGCAATTAGCTGTGTACATAAGAATACACTAGTCGGAGAATGTGCCAATAGCTGTATAAACGATTAGAATACACCAGTCGAAGAATGTCCCAAGATCTGTGTAAAAGACAATGCAATAATCCGGTAATATCTCATTGGCTATGTACATAACAATACAATACTCTGGGAATGGGCTATTAGCTGTATACATAAGAATACATCAGTCGGAGAATGTGCCAATAGCTGTGAACATAACAATACATTAATCCTGGAATGTACTAGTAGATGTGTACAAAAGAATACATCAGTCGGAGAATGTGCCAATAGCTGTGAACATAACAATACATTAATCCTGGAATGTACTAGTAGATGTGTACAAAAGAATACATCAGTCGCGGAACGTGCCAATAGCTGTGAACATAAGAAAACACCAGTCTGGGAATGTGCCAATGGCTGTGTACATGAGAAAACACCAGTCGGAAAAGATATCAATAGCTGTGTACACAACAATACATCAGTATTTCAGAGCAAGTTAGAAACTAAGCTTTAGATTCAAAACAAAAAAAAGTAAAACTTGACATTCAATCAAAAGCAAATAATCAGTCAAGCTTCTTCTGCCTATAGTACAGGCGAGACTGTCAATCTTCAGCGAAATACCAATCAAGGTTTACGTGCCTTATGTACAGGTGAGACTGTCAATCTTTTGCTATATGCAAATCAAGGTTTACGTGTCTTATTTACTGGCGAGTCTGTCAATCTTCAGCTATATGCCAATCAAGGTTTACGTGTCTTATATGAAGGTGAGAGTGTGAATCTTTAGCTAAATACCAATCAAGGTTTACATGTCTTATGTACAGGCGAGACTGTCAATCTTTAGCTTCATGTGTCAATTCAGAGAGCAATGCAATCGAAGAACGTTTCTCTCCATATAGGGGGAGATTTCAACTTTCCTGTTTGGAACTGGCAGATTCCTGCTTTGAAGTACGAGTCCCAATACCCGGACCTACACTCTACATTCATGGAGATAATTAACAAAAATGGTCTGGAACAGATGGTTAAAGAAACCACGCGAGGGGACAATAGAACCCGGTTCTGTCAACGGCCTCGGCGTTTGCCAAAAAGTGTCGAGATAATCGATGACCCAGATAACCGGGGAGAACATGCTAAGACAAAACAATAAGAGAATTCGTGGTTCCACTTCAAAAACGTTGACATAAAAGAGTTTACGAGTTTACCGAGGTCGAGATAAGCGTTTTTGGCAGTAATTGATTCTGCTTTTGTTGTCATAATCATCAAGTCTTTGTCAACAGAGATTAAAGTAGAGATTTTGGAAACAAAGTATCTGAAATGCTCAACAACAGACAGATTGTGGCCCTTATGTCTGGAAGGGGTGGTGCTTCTTTCATCATGACACTTTTTTATATGTAGTCAGTCCAAACTTTTTACAAGCATTTGATAGAGGATTACCTAGCCGCTGAAGATATTTTTCTGTCTGCTTTGTGAAGACGTCATTGACAGCAAACAGTAGTTGAGGAATTATTTCTTCATTTTACCGTGGTCTTTTCATGAAGGTGGCCGATATTGAACAGCCTACCACCAGATCAAGTATGGATGTATACCTTGTCTGCTCACTCCTTAAAGTGAAATTGAAGAACAATCTAGAAGAAATAAGAGAACGGATTTGTTGAAAATAAACAACCTTGTTTTACTCAGCTGCTGACTGGGAATGCATTAGAAAGCGAAAATTGATCGTTATGTTGCTGTGCTATGCATGCTTTTTTCTGAAATGACTGTTTGGTTATACGCAGTTTTGAGGAACAACTGATGCAAAAAACAGAACAAGCCACTCCGACTAATCAATTATCAAATGTTTTATTTCATTCATTTTGAATGTTTTATTGAAGGCATAAGAAATGTATTATTACATTCATTTTTAATGTATTATTTAATGAATCTTAAATGTTTTATTTAATACACGTTAAATGTATTTACTCATACACACTAAATGTTTTATTTAATGTATGCTTAATAATTTAACAACCATGAAGAGGTCTTGTGTTAAATTTGTAATTGTCCGTTAAGTACGTGAGTGAAAGTAAAAGATGTTTCCAATATTTGACTATTAAATAATAAAAAAAAAAAATACTTGTTCTTGAAACGTGTTCCATTAATTGAAATGTAAAGACTAATTGAATCTTGTAACTTGAGGGAAATGTAAAGACTAATTGAATTTTGTAACTTAATGGAAATGTAAAGACTAATTGAATCTTGTAACTTAATGGAAATGTAAAGACTAATTGAATCTTGTAACTTAATGGAAATGTAAAGACTAATTGAATCTTGTAACTTAAGGGAAATGTAAAGACTAATTGAATTTTGTAACTTAAGGGAAATGTAAAGACTAATTGAATCTTGTAACTTAAGGGACATGTAAAGACTAATTGAATCTTGTAACTTAAGGGAAATGTAAAGACTATTTAAAACATGTTAATTTAGTCAAATGAAAATGTTTGTTTGAAATATGTTTAAAAATATAGAGGCATAAATTACATTACATTTGAAATGAATCTTTCTTTTGATATTTAGGTTATAGAGACTGTCTGACAAACGCCCTCTTAAAAAGGAAATATTAAAATTGGCAATTTATGACTGTCCTAGTAAGTTAACTTATGTTTACAGTTATTGATGTCCTCGTGAGTTAACTTTTAAAAGAAATATTTGTGGCTGTCCCAATAAGCTCATTTGTGTTCACCTTTATGGCTGTCCTCGTGAATTCACCTGTGTTGTCAATGCTTTTCTATAGCAGTCAAATAAAAATATAAGTGTGTTTTTTTATTAGTGTGTGAGAATTATTGTTGATTTCACTGTATTCTGTGCTTATTTTGAATATACAATATAACCTTTAAATTGTGCTTTGTTCATTTAAATATGGCAAGTTGTATTATGTTGAGTTATCGTTGTTTTGAGTTCAGTTGGTTTCGTTATGTTGAGTTATCGTTGTTTTGAGACAAGACGTAAATTCTGGTTAGTGAGTGTGATGAAAGTGGTCCAAAGATTAGTGTCAGTGAGACAAGAGCATCTGAGGATTAAAACCAGAGATAAGAGTTATATGACATTTAGAGTAAGTGAGACGAGAGTGGTCTCAGGAAATTCATTGAATGATTTTTAATTTTCTTAAGTTTGGAACATGTATGGCTGTGTTGTTGTTCTCAACTGTGGAATATGTTTGACTGTTTTGTTGAACAAAACATAATTTAAAACATAAATGAAGAAACTGTAAAGACAGAAGTCTACCATATTTAAAACTTATTTATAGTTAAGTTTATTTTTATTTCATTTTACATGAGTTATATATATATATATATATTTATATATATATATATATAAATATATATATATATATATTGTAAGGAAACCTTGCTTACTCTCTGATAATCTTCATCTAGATCTGGTACTCAATAAGGAAACAACTCCGGTGATAACATTTGATGATTAAACTCGTGTTCTTTATTGGGCTGTCACCTTGCTTACTCTTTCTCTCATCTCACAACTCTGACTTCTCCCTGCTATCTAGTTCTCAGTCCGGCCGCCCTCCCTTTTGTCCCGTCCAGAGATCCCTATTTATACCTCCCTGTCCCATAGTTCCTCTCCCAGGTCTGGACTGGCGCATTATACCCCGCCCCTTTTTCCAGGTTACAAACAGACCAGTCGTCCCAGGGAAATGCCCTGGTCAGATGGATGGCCGGTACCGCCCCCCAGCGCTTGATCCGACTTGATCCCAGGTCAGATGGCGCCGGGTGTACCTGTCAGACGCCCGTAATCCCTGGTCAGACGCCCCCCCGGCGCCGTCGTGGTCCGACTCTCCACACTACCCCCATCTTACAAAACCAAGGTCGTCCCGACATTACTAACACCCTCGCTGCAGTTACATAACTGGTCTCTAAATGGCTTAAAGTGCCTCGGACCTTCAGCCTTCATTAAAAAACAGCTCACAGTAACGCACGTGTGTCATCACATTGAGGTTCTAGTGAACCTCCCTTCGTTTAAATCCTACGCGTACCTTGAAAACAACAATTGAGTTATCGGGTCACAGTCAGAGCACCTCTTTCACTCCCCCAATCAGACAAGTTTGATCTAACGGCGTTCAGCTAACAATGGGCAATGAATAATACAACATTTAGAGACTTAAGTTGAAAACAAAATCAAACAGCAAATCAAGTATCACAGTAATCAATGTTAAGCCTCTCAGAACCGAATAAAATTCAAATGCAAGAAAATAATGATTGGTTACAAAAACACCTTCAACTCAAACCCTTCATTTCAAACTTCAACATAAAAAAAAAATGTTACAATTTTACTACAAACAAAAATCTATAATTTTTGCATCATGCATCAAATTCTACCGAAATCGTTAAGCAATAATGTCGTTTATCCAACCTAAATTTCAAGTACCTCTACACAAAATATTAGAGCACATTATTTCATTTACTCTTATGTCTATCTAAAAGATTGTCAGGTCATAAAATAATTAACACATTCAACATTTGACAAAACTGTCAGTGTCCCATGCCCCTTTTCCTGGAGAACATGTTGAACCCCTAATTTTGCTCCAATCTGGCGTGTCAGGGTCATGTATCAGCTTACTGTGGCGTTCATGATGAATGATTTTGAACGTCCTTCTTCCCTCTCCTTGTACCTCAAACAAGTTATGCCGTAGTTTTCGGCTAATGACCAGTGGACCGCGCCACTTATTAGTGCTCACCCTCTGGTTTTGACTCACTTTGTCTGTTGAGTCTGCATACTAGACAACGTCACCCACTTTGAAGGGGCGCTTTACTGCTCTAGCGTCGGGGTCATTTTTCTGTCTTTTCACTGCTCTATCAAGAATTATCTTCCTTTTCTTCCAGTTAGAATTTACCTCACCACACAGCTGTACGGATTTACTGCCCACATTCTTGGGCTTTGTCAACGGCGCGGTCATCTCAGTACGGGGTAACCCGTTAGTCTGGACAGCAGCCATGCGTGTCCGCTGGCTTTTACCAGGACGCTGTCTTTTGTTGAGGGTAGTGACCATGTTTACTCTCACAACGGCTGGTGCTGGTAATTGGTTATTGTTAACACGTTTTGATGGGCTAGAACAATCCTTATCCTCTTTCGAATTTACCCTCAATTTAGCCGCAATGGGCACATTGTGACAGCCCAAACTCAGACCTTGGCTGACTGAGTAAGAAAATTTATAATGAGCAAAAAAGTCAAAACCGAGGTAACAGTCCTCGATAATGTCTGCCACATATACCGTCCAGGAATACACTTTATCTCCAATCAATAAATTTAAGTCACTCACCCCATATAGATTCATTGGTGCTCCAGTAGCTGTATGCAGCTTCACAGGTGAGAGATGAATCTTACGTCGCTGCCGTCGTGGAAATTCAAAAAATCGTTTCTTCGAAATAACGGTCACAGCCGCACCCGTGTCCATTTGAAATTCTGCCCTAACACCACACACTGTAACAGGCACAAACACAGCACTAGGATTAATGGCTCGACCATTCGATTACATGTGATTAAATTTAGCCGATCAGGAATTTCGCCTCCTAAGATCCTGTTTTGACAATCACGGGCAATGTGACCAATTCGATCACACTCGAAGCACCTGGGTTCCATCTGTCGATAACTTCCATCTTCTCGAGCTGACTGGTTAACTGCCCCTCTCTGTGCGGTGATGAATGCTCTAAAGTCCTCTCTCAGGCCGCTGATCTCTCTGGCCAAATTGTCAGTAGCTATTGATGCTACTTGCTTTCCCGGTAGACAAAAATTGTCCTTCAGATTTAATAACTGCTCCAGGGCTGCTCTCGCCTTCTCCACTGTTGGAGGGACGGCCATAGTGCCAACATGTGTGACCATTGACGGATCCCGTGGCCCACGTAAAAACTGCCTAAACCAATGGCATCTCGTGTGGCCTGGTCTGCCATTGGAAAGCTTTTCCCTACTAGTTTCTTGATGTCGGTAGCGTACTCAGCACTGGTTTCTGTTCTTAGGAACGTACGTTTTTCCAACAGATTCTGGAAGAAAGCTGGTGTCCTATGATCCTGGAACCGATTGGCGAGGGCATCTTTAAGTTTCTCGTACGTCTCTCGCTCTTCTTCACTTAATTCACTGTAAGCGAATTCAGCCGCCGAATCATTCAAAACAAACCCCAAATAAAGGAGTTTCTCTTCATCACTCCACTTGAAGATTTTTGCAGCCGTTTCAAACTGCACGATAAACGTGTGCTATGTAGAGGTTCCATTGTACGTTGGGAGGTTGTTTAAACATTGGGAACTCATTGTGCTTGCCATAGATTTTCCACACCTTTCACTTCTCATCTCAGTCGGGCTACCCAAAAATATTGTCTCTTCAGAGTCGTTGCAAGGTTAACATCCCACCGCTGCCACCATTGTAAGGAAACCTTACTTTCTCTCTGCTAACCTTCATCTATATCTGGTAATCACTAAGGAAACAACTCAGGCGATAACATTTGATGATTAAAATCGTGTTCTTTATTGAGTTGACACTTCGATTATACTTTCTCTCTTCTCGCAACTCTGACTGCCCTCTTCCTCTACCGTCGGAACTCTTTCTCCCTGTCTGCTCTCTGTCCGGCCGCGTTCCCTCTCTCCAATCTAACCATCCCCTCTTATAGGTCCACCAGCCAAACGAGGCGTCTCTAGAGATTACTCCCCCTACCTTCTTAAGTCTTGATTTATCTGCTACGCGCCCCTGCTGCATTCCTCGCCTTAATTTATTTGGTCAGTCTTCGACTGTGGGTTTACCCCGCTCCGTTGACATCCATTGTATCCCACGTCTTGGTTTATCTGCTACACGCCACCGCTGCATTCCTCGCCTTTGGCTGAGACTGAACTCTCTACAGTATTCACCTCATTTCATTGTATTAAAATATTTGTGTTGATATTACTACAGTTCATTATATTAGTATTCAAATCAATTCATTGTATTAGAATAGTCGTGTTGATATTTCTACAGTTCATTATAATAGTATTCAACTCAATTAATTGTATTAGAATAGTCGTGTTGATATTACTACAGTTCATTATATTAGTATTCACCTCAGTTCATTGTATTAGAATAGTCGTGTTGATATTACTACAGTTCATTATATTAGTATTTACCTCAGTTCATTGTATTAGTATAGTCGTGTTGATATCACTTCAGTTCATCTCTTATTTTTATTTCACTTGTGGTGAATTTCTTCCTATTACCAACCGATCCTCCCCATAATAGATATGTTTTACATTAATCGTACTGAGTGGGAAATAAGGCTTTAGAGCAGTGAGTTCCATGCGTGACGTCATGCATGACCCTTGAACTCAGGAAATAAAGTTGATTTTTTTGTTCGAGGGGACAGTTGTAAATAAAACTAGAGCCAAATGTGTTGTGTTTGACCTTCTTTACCACTATGTTTGATAGATCAGCAGGTAGGATGTAGGACTGTCTGTAGGACTTTCTCTAGGACTAATATTGTTTTAAATACGCCTTTTAGTGTCTGTAAGCCTATTGTATAAATACTTGCAGATAGTGTGTAAGTCTGTCTGTAAGCCTATTGTATAAATACTGGCAGGTAGTGTGTAGGACTGTCTGAAAGCCTATGGTATTAATACTGGCAGGTAGTGTGTAGGACTTTCTGAAAGCCTATTGTATAAATACTATCAGGTAGTGTGTAGGTCTTTCTGTAAGCCTTTTACATAAATACTATCAGGTAGTGTGTAGGTCTGTCTGTAAGCCTATTGCGTAAATACTGGCAGGTAGTGTGTAGGACTGTCTGTAAGCCTACTGTATAAATACAGGCAGGTAGTGTGTAGGAATTTCTGTAAGCCTAGTGTATAAATACTGGAAGGTAGTGTGTGGGACTGTCTGAAAGCCTATTGTATAAATATTGGCAGGTATTGTGTAGGGCTGTCTGAAAGCCTATTGTATAAATACCGGCAGGTAGAGTGAAGGACTGTCTCTAGGTATTGTTTGCATCCAATGCAAAAATTAACTCTTTATTTGTAACTCTTCAACCAACCAGAATTATTCTTAAAAAAATCGAGCCAAGCTTTAAAAAATGTATTTGGTTAAGCCCTATTAAGCCGTCGTATGCAACAACTAATTTGAATATTAAAAAAAAAAAACTAAAGGAATTTGACATTCGTTTATTTTTCTATCTTTCTCATTATATTATTATTAAAAGTATTGAACAAGACTAACAAATCTCATCATACGAGGACATGACCTTTTTCCTTATTTAAAACAGATTGTGTTAATAGCTCGCCTTATATACGTGAATTGTTTTATAGGTGGTTATATAGTAAAAATGGCCTAACAACCCTCACATAGCAGCCTGACATTAAACGCTCGCATTAAACTCGTCTATAAGCTCAAAATCTTTCCTTGACATGAAACCTACCATTTTTTATTGAAAAACATAATGTTTCATAGTATCGGGTTCGCAGGTGACAAACACTCTTGTTACGCCTCTGTCAACAAACTGCTTGACATAATTTTGTTTTTTATATTCGTTCAAGTTGAACACACAAAAATGAACTTTGACCCCTGGAAGTCTGACAATTTGAAGATTAGAAACACTGTTTAGACGGGGATCTGCAACTCATAAGATACATGGAGGTTTGGGAAGAGATTGGGGGAAGAGATGGGAACAAGTGTTGAGAAAAGGAAAGGAGAACAAGTCATCATTGAGACAAGAGAGATGGTGGTAGACATGGAGATATTGCCCTTAGAGGACAAGTCAATTGTGTGAGAGAAGTTGAATATGGAGGGAATGAATCTTAGGAGTTCTCTCCTTACGAGTAAGGACTAAATTCGAAAGTTGTCCAATTTTTAACAAAATAAAAATTTGCTTTACTCGCATTTGATCAGCATATTTTGATTACAATATAACTTGAATTTATAAGTTTATATGATGGTTACTTTTAAAAAAATACGATTTTAAAATAAAACATCTTATTTTATTTAATCAATTTTTTGTTATTTTAAATTAAGTGTTATTTTTAAATACATAATCTTTGCAAAATTTAAAATACAAAATTAAATGTGTTATGTAATCTCTCAAATAACATAATAAGAAATGCAGAAAGTAAATGTCTATTTCATTTGAAATAATTTTGTTTATATACAACAGGTGAAAAGTTAATTTTAAAACGCATTTTTATAGTATACAATCATTCAAAAGTAATGCAGGGTAATTTTAAGACTCTGTAAATTCGAGGGACTTTTATTATATATTTTTAGGACTTTTTAAAAAGCGTGCATTTTTTAAAATACATTGTAAATAATACTGAGTTCTATTTCTAACCGTATCTTGCCATCTTTAGTCTAACTAAAAAAGTTCTTCAAATTTACTTAGTGAGTTTAACAACCTTGATTTTGAAGTTAATACTTAAACTTAAATATACATGTAACCTTTAAATTATATTGCTTTAATCATGTACATCATGTCTTTAACTACACTCTAAAATAGCTATCGTAAAAATACCCCCAAAATACGATAATATATCGTGTACAAGCTGTAAGATCTTGGACTAAGTAACCTTTAAATTATATTGCTTTAATCATGTACATCATGTCTTTAACTACACTCTAAAATAGCTATCGTAAAAATACCCCCAAAATACGATAATATATCGTGTACAAGCTGTAAGATCTTGGACTAAGCGATAAGCCTATTATAATTTAACAATAACATAGTGTTATTTTTCATATGATCGTTAACAATAATATCGTTTGTAATATCGTTTTTAAAAAAAAATAATTAGCGTACTGATGTAAAATTAACGATAGCATAATGTAAATCCCAAACAGTCTAAATACAGCTCTCAGTTTGATATCATGCCATTAAATCAATTAAGTAGTTCTTTAAAAAAATACAATTAAAAGTATACAATAAATGAATAATCTTTTTCAAGCATGTTACAAAATGTGTACCCACTTTAGGATTAATCAATGAAATTCAGCATATGTCTTGGTCAGTGATACGACTCCCGAACTTGTAACATCTTAGAGAAGCTTTTTGTCTCTATATCACTGCCATCTCAACTAGTTTGTCCAATAAAGGCTACTGTCATCTCAACGTGTATGTATAGTACTGCTATCTCAACGAGTTTGTACAATATTGCCATCTGGCATTGCCTGAANGTAACATCTTAGAGAAGCTTTTTGTCTCTATATCACTGCCATCTCAACTAGTTTGTCCAATAAAGGCTACTGTCATCTCAACGTGTATGTATAGTACTGCTATCTCAACGAGTTTGTACAATATTGCCATCTGGCATTGCCTGAACAATACTGCCATCCTTGCACTTTGAAAATGAAACGAAAAGAAAAAGCAACAAAAACAGATTATAGCACAATTTAAAAGGCCACATTGCTGTTGAAAGTTATGTTGATGTATAATTGAAGTAGTTGATATATAAAACGTCACTAGAGTAATGGCATACAACCTTCCCAATGACGCGACCATTTAATACAAGGCACTGTGCAGTGGTGATCCCCAACTATAAAATTATGTTCGATGCTACTTCATAAATTTAAAGATGTGTTTTCAGATGGACTTTGGCGACCCCTGTGGAAGTGTAGCTCGACTACAAAAGTGGTCGCAACCTACATGTTTTTAAGAACCGCTGTTCTAAGGCTTGCAGGCACTTTGAAGGAGTTGCTGACAATCATTTTCACATAAGACTACTAAACACCAATAATTCATAAAACAAAGAAAGGGATAATAAAAAGGTCCCTGCGAGTGGGAGTAAAAATATTTGGGAACCACTGCACTAGGGCATTAGCAAACAGAATATTCCACATTTAAAGCTATGTGCATTGGGAATATGATAAGTGAATCCAAAAAGGTGACATTTGATAACTAAAACTTTTTTCATAAGCATACCAAAAAAAAAGTATTTTCAAAAGTTAAAAACTTGAGCTGACATGATAAATGGGAGTTACTTAACGAGTTTTATACCACAATGGAAAAAAAACAACGTTTTAGTTTAACCTTTGTAATAAATGCCAAACCCTCAAACTTTACATAGCAAGATCCCAAGTTGATTTGTCTTTGTCATCAGAACAGGAACTGAAATTGAAATTTAATTTGAAAATTAAACAAATTATGTAAAGACTAACTTAAAATTGGCTTTATAAAGTGCTAGTTAATAAAATATGGAATATAAATTAATAAGAAGCTTCAATATCTAAAATTGTTTAGAGCAGTAGCCCTAAAACCTTTCAATCCCCAGGTAATTACAGTTTTGGAAAGAAATATGATACAGACCTCTACACAATGATTAAATTGAATCCTGCAAAAAAATGCATTACACAGGGAACAAAGCAAAATGGCTGCTATTTGCATGTTAAGCAATGCATTTTAAAATATTTTTGTGTTTAGTAAGTTAGTGCATATGTCATGAGCAGAGCTGTTTCGAGGCTAATTATATCCAGGTTAGATTGTATACATAAAGACAGTATATATTGCAGTGTGGTCCATGGCCAATCAGGTAAATTTAAAACTATATGACTTCGCATTCTAATACCACCCCCATTAAATAACCAAAAATTCTTTCAATTATTAAAAAAAAAAATTCGAGCAATAAGGTTACAAACAATTATTGATGCAGTATATACATGGGCTACATGACAAACCAGTATTGAGAAATACCCCAGTTAGAAGGGGATCTAAAAGCTAAAAATGTTCATCTATGTTATAAAAAGTATGCCACCACCCCATCTAAAATATTCTAATTGTCATCACCTGTAAGGAATCACTAATTTACTTAAGAAAAGTCATATTTTAAAATAAATGTGCATTGTTCTTACCATTTAGAATAAGGTTCCATTAATGCATTATAAGCAATCTGGTTAAATAATCCATCTCACTTTGTCATCAAAATAGGAACTGAAAATTTTAAACAAAAGAAGTTGACATGTAAAACAACCAAATTAAAGCAACCCTAAAATAGTCAACTTCAGGTTCATCAAATAGGTAATGTAAGTATAAGAATATGAAACCATCAGAGTCTATATTATGCCAATTTTAATGACATATAGAGTAGTGGCCCTAAGAGTGGACAAAATCTTTTCAATAACTGTTAGTTACTAAATAGAATGATCTATACATCTAAACAACTCACAATTAAACCTATTAAAAACTCATGCTGTTGAAACTAGAGTAAAATATGTGCATATTCCAGGTAAATCCTGGGTGAATTTTTGCAAATGTTAGGATCAGTGCTATTTAAAGGTCTGTTATTTCCAAGTTATACGATCAACTGGGACTTACCCCATTAAAAAAATCCACTGTTGCATTATAAACAATCTTGATAAATTCTTGTCATATCTTTATATCAGGTTGTAGGGTGTCCCATGAGCCACAAGAGTACCGGTATTCACCAAGCTGTACATAACAACTGGACTGCTGTTGACTTGTAGAGATGGACTCATTAGAATGAACACACAGTTTTTTTACGATTTTAGTGATAGTTTTGATTCCAATCGTGTAAATATAAAAGACCAATGCGTCTACAAAAATAATACAAAATGCATTTGCAATTAAATTTAAAGCACCCAGATACATTAACAATGCTATCAGATGGAAAATGTGAACATACTTACGTAAGATATAAAAGCGATTAAGTTTAATGTTTAGTATATGCAAGTTATACACATTAGTGTCATCTGTATGAGAGTAACACAATTACTGTATCACCCTAACAACAAGAGTTGCCAGAATAATCAGTAATTCTTCATTGATTAAGTACAGTTGACCGTTATATATGATAGAAAATATATCCACTTTATTTATTCCTAGCAGAGCTAAATCAGTATTTCTTGATGAGTAATAAGAAAAAAAATTCAATTTGAGAATTTAAATGTAAAAACAACTTCAAACAAACTGAAAACAACAAAAAATTTATTATAATATTAAATCAAATAGCTTTGCCATTTCTGTACAACTCAAACTCAAAGCTTCACCTTCATATTGATAGGTCTTGAAGCAAGTTTAAATCTCATCGTAATGTCCTATTTGCCATCAAAGACCTCTATATATTATATCTTAGTCAACAGATCAGACAAAAACTGAAATTTCAATAGCAAATCATTTAATTAATGGTAAAATCAAGGTTAAATGATTATTATGTTGTTTTGGTATGAATGTTAGATGAATTATGAATGAGTTTAGAATTTAAAAAGCCATTCACGGCAAGATTTGTAGCAGAAATAACAAACGTAACTGAATATGTTAACAGAAAAATAGATTTAGAGAATCCAAAATGCCAAGTATTATTAGGTTTATATTATTCCCCTACAAAAATTTAGAGTGGACACATTTTTAGTAGAAATAAAAAGTAGGTCTACTTTACTAACTGAAATTTAACTCTCTAACTCAAACCAAAATAACAAATAAGTAAGCTACTAAGTTTATTTTTTATAAATAACATATTATTAATTTGCATACGAGTCAGTAACAGTTGTAGGCATTACAAAATTGTAAATGCCTATTCATCGTGGCGACACAACTTTTGTACTAGTGCTTCATTTAAAATATCCTAATTCTAATGCTTACACGTAGATGTTCATTCATTGTTAAATCGATTTTTCAGGAAGCTCAGAACGTCTAAAAAGTTCCCAGTGTGGTGTACAACAGAAAACACTTTGTTGAGACTTGTATTTTTGCTGGTAGGGTTAACTTTGTTGTCTCCACAGTGGCAAAGTCTCTACTCTCTTTTGACCTTTTGACCTCTTGACCTAAGTTTGCAAATAGATGAAAATCGTGGTAAAACATGTCCTATATTCTAGGCTTATAACAAAACTAGGTCATTTCTGCTTTAACATTACTATTGTATAAAGAAAACTAAATTTGATTAAAACACGCTCTAAGCCTGAACATATTAAAAAAGAAAAGTATGTTGTTGAATATTTAATGGCCTGAATTTAATGTGTTTAATCCAACCCATTAATCCCTGTGGCGCTACAGCCAATATTGGTCTTCGGCCTGCCTCACCACTTCATTCCACTCAGACCAAACTAATGCTTTTCTTTTTCATGCCTGGACTTTCAGCTATTGTATATCCTTTTACACATCATCCATCCTTCTAAGTCTAGATCTACCTGTGAGCCTTTTTCCTGTCGGGTATTGGTGATGCACCCTATTTGTTCCTCTGCCATTTGTCATTCTCTCTAAGTGTCCTGCCCAGCGTAACCTGCCTATTTTTATTTCTGCTGCTATCGTGTGATCCTGATATAGACTGTACAATTCATGATTGGTTCATATTCTCCATACACATTCATCCTTTGTTGGTCCATTTATTTCCTGAGAACTTTCCTCTCCTATTTGTTTAATAGATTTACTGCCGTTTTTGTTAGGTTCAAAGTTTCCTTTGGATATGTTACAACTGCTCTGATGACAGTTTTATTTTTAAAAAATATATTTTTTATCTTGTTATGTTTTTAATTTTGCGTATTTTCTGACTACTGACGTATGCCCTGTAGGAAGTGGTGGTATCCACAAAGGCTAGGGAACCCTAACCACAAATAAAGGCAGCTATCCAGAGAGTTGTAAGGGGCAACACACCATAGGAAGTGGTGGGACCCACAAAGGCTAGGGAACCCTAACCACAAATAAAGGCAGCTATCCAGAGAGTTGTAAGTGGCAACATACCATAGGAAGTGGTGGGACCCACAAAGGCGAGGGAACCCTAACCAAACACTAAGGCAGCTCTACAGAGAGTTTAAGTGGCAACATACCATAGGAAGTGGTGGGACCCACAAAGGCTAGGGAACCCTAACCACAAATAAAGGCAGCTATCCAGAGAGTTGTAAGGGGCAACACACCATAGGAAGTGGTGGGACCCACAAAGGCTAGGGAACCCTAACCACAAATAAAGGCAGCTATCCAGAGAGTTGTAAG
>CAXITT010000889.1:263928-277934 GCA_964033795.1 Lymnaea stagnalis | reverse complement strand
AGCACAATATAAAATTATTAAAACAAATTAAGATTAAACACATGTGCTTTATATTTTTTTTTAAATTTTAATTGTATTGTTTCTTTTTTTTTTTTTCTCTCTCTTTTGTTCACTGACGAAAGCTTCCTGTCGACAAGTTCGTTGTTTTGTTGCGTTCCTTTTACAGGTTAACCTTACTTTGTTTTACTAGTTTCATATTACACTATATGATAACGCTATAGTACAATTTTCGAAATAATAAAGATTTATTTCAAATGCGTGAAC
The DNA here is from genome assembly GCA_964033795.1 of Lymnaea stagnalis. Taxonomy (NCBI): domain Eukaryota; kingdom Metazoa; phylum Mollusca; class Gastropoda; family Lymnaeidae; genus Lymnaea; species Lymnaea stagnalis. The sequence goes on along the minus strand of CAXITT010000889.1, from coordinate 277,670 downwards.
CAAACAAAGGCACACAGAAAACCTTCATTTAACAGATGTTTGAAAGGGAACCGATTTGTAAACCAAAAATAACTTCACTCAAACGCCCCTCGAAGCCATGAAATATGGTGGTTAGGGGGAAATTATTTTTATCGTGACGGTAGATGAAATGACGTAATCTATAGTATTGATGGTGGGTATTTCGGGCAGCAAAATGCAGAGTTACAGAATTAGGGGGAGGAAGAAAAAGTAAAGGGAAATAACACAAGTCACAAATTTTTTTTCTTAGACGCGGGATTTTGAGAGACCGTCCGTCAGCTTTTGATGAAATCAGGTATCACTCCAAATAAAAAAAAAACGTACAATGTCAAATAATTTTGTGTCAGATGGCGGAATAAAAACAACAAGGGCACAAAAGGAAGGAAATCTGAAATTTCGACAAAAATTAATTGGAAGAAATGATAAAATCTGTGGAAAATACAACAAAGACTTTGGCCGAAATCAGAATGTATGTCTTCGGAATACCTATTTTACCTTTCGTAAGATGATAAACTGAAGCTAACTAGTGTGCCGCCGACCCAATGTCTTGTTGCGTACTATAACAGTGATGAGAGTTCACGAGCGCCTGACAGACAGCAGTAACATCTCTCGCACAATTTCACATTTTTAAAATGTTTTCTGCAAACTTTATTCCTGGATAGTTGGGTATTTTTTTGACGTGAAAGTTTCTTGGACTGTTTGGGAGCTGAAAATTTTCATTCGTACCAAACTCAATCGTGTTGCAGTGTGTATTTTCTTGACATGTCTATGTGGAACATTTTTTTTTCGGGCCGACAGGAGCCAGAATGATCGATACTTCGATCGTGGGCCCTTAAAATATAGAAGAAGAAGAAGAAGAAGCGACCTAAAATGTGGAACTAAAAGATTTTAACTTGTCGTGCGTGATTTGAAAATAAAATCACACAAAAAGATGTTACCCCACACGCTGTTTCTGTGAGAAACATCTTTCAATGATATTATTAGGCATTTTTTAAAATTACATTGTACAAATTATACACATTGTAATTTGCTGGTCTCATTGAGGAGTATCTTCTATTTCCTCTTGTATCAAAAGCTTGCGACCCTCGTGTGCACCTTGGTAACTCGCCAGATTGTCAAGACTCACCCGTTAAAATAACGGTGATACAGGTGTATTAGAACGCCATTGTACACTCGAACCTTTTTTTTTCTCTTCACTTTTGCATAATTTATTTTACAAAGCTCTATATTAATGATTGGGAGTCGCTTAGTCGATTGATTTGTCACGTGATGTGAGTAAAAACAAGTAAGTCTTCCGGTAGGCTGTATACAACACACTAGTGCTTGAGAACAGTAGCCCGATACACACTACAACTACACTACATTTCGTCCAATGAAAATTAACAATAAAATAAACAAAGGGGAATGACTCCTGCATCAATATTGAATAAAAACGCAAATGACGTCATGAGCACGCACGGAGCTCAACAACATCCTGCCGATAATAGTATTGATAGTTCCCATCGAATATCGCTCACAAATTTTTCTTGAAATAACTTTCTTCCTTTAATCATAACTGACGTATATTTATTGTCACATTTATGGATTTCATTTAAAAAACGCATGTATTCCAGAATATTTCGAAAGGTAAAATTTTTAAGTAACATGACATTGGGGAAGCACTGATGAAGTATCTTTTGTTGTGTGTAGCAGCCTAGTGATGGCTTACTCACATCACGTGACCAAACAAGGAAGGGACTAAGCGACTCCCATTGAAGACATGAATATTCCTTCCGGTTACAATTCTAATATGGCGCTTTGTTTGTAGAGATGTTTGCCCGAGTCTGTATTGTTTTCTTTTGCATCAAATGTTAAGAAAAACATTTCAGGAAACAATCAGATCATTTTGGCATATTAAAAGGACGTTAACTGTAATCATAATTTAATGTATGAACCTGGTAAAATGTCTGAGTTGGAGTTAAATAAAACAGTCTAAAATATATATGCCTGCATACGTATGATTTTCTGTTTTTACTTAAGATATTTCATATCTTCCAATGACACGCAATCCAGAGTGAGGCCAGCCTTCTACAGCATGACTTTCCTATCCCGCCTCTCTGTCTTAAAAAAAATAGAATGAGATGAAAAAATGTCGAGAAAGAAAGGCTGCCTTGGATTTTTTTCAAAATTTGATCTGTTTAAGTGTTTTACGAGGTCTGCCAAGGAAGACGAAGGCCAAGATATTTGCACGGACTCTGAAAGGCCAGCAACGAGAAAACCTCAAGAGAGAAGGAACGAGAGTTGTGTGACGCAAGAGATGAGCAAAACGGGCAGAACTCCGGGACGAGAGTTACCTTTAGAAGAAGACTGCACGCGACATCTGATTTTCCGAGAGCTGATTAAATCCACAGGAAGTCCTCAGTTGGACACGATATCAAATTCAACATTTCCGTCGGAGGTTGCCGAACCGGAGATTGCACTCGGCGGAAATGTGACCACCTTAATAATAGCATCGCCTCATCTACCTGAGCCAGGTTCGGCAACGGAAGAAGGGGTTTCAGACTCTTTCAAGACATGCCAGGAGGAAATCGTTGATGACGAGTTAGGAGCAGCAGGTACTGAATGTAACAAGCCGTCAATTGATGAAGAGCTAGAAATGGCCTGTACTGACTGTACCAAGCCATCAATTTATGAAGAGTTAGAAATGGCCGGTACTGACTGTACCCAGCCGTCAATTTATGAAGAGTTAGAAATGGCCGGTACTGACTGTACCAAGCCGTCAATTTATGAAGAGTTAGAAATGGCCGGTACTGACTGTACCCAGCCGTCAACGGATAAAGTAGAGGTGCATGATGACTTGGAACTGCGTCTGGTGGAAGTGCTTCCACGGCGTGATAAAGTAAAGCGAATGGACGGTGGCGGTGAAATCCCTACGACATCGTAGACAGAGGTCTGCTTGGCCTGGAGAAACTGCAAAAATCTCACACAAAAACAACGATAGTATGGTAAGGCGAAGGGGTAACTGGTGTAACATTTATATACATGTATATATATATATATATATATATATATATATATATATATATATAGGGTAATAATGGGTGGTAGGCCAACAATATGAGATAGATCAATAATATGTGGTAGACAAACAATGGGGGGTAGGCCAATAATGGGTGGGAGACAAACATAAAAAACTCACACAAAAAAAAAGAGAGTATGATAAGGAGAAGGGATATCTTGTATAATATATATATATATATATATATATATATATATATATATATATATATATATATATATAGGGTAATAATGGGTGGTAGGCCAACAATATGAGATAGGTCAATAATATGTGGTAGACCAACAATGGGTGGTAGGCCAATAATGGGTGGTAGACCAACAATGGGTGGTAGGCCAATAATGGGTCATAGCCTAATAATTAGTGGTAGGCCAATAGTGGGTGGTAGACCAACAATGGGTGGTAGGCCAATAATGGGTGGTAGACCAACAATGGGTGGTAGGCCAATAATGGGTTGTAGGCCTATTGTTGTTGATGTAGGGTTGCTTGTTCGTCATAAGACGCCAGATGAATTAATGCCCAGATCGTAAACATGTTCACAATACTCTGTTAAAAGGTCCACCATCCCAAAACATCACTTACATAACAACCTTTTTGTCCCCCCCCCCCTCTTTCCCCCTGTACTTTTATATAAGCGTCCACCATTAAATAAACCATATATATTTATTAATATCGGAAGTTCAGTGAAAGTACTTAAGTATCCTTTCTGAAGTCGAAACAGAATACATTTCTTTAAAATACCATGAATTTTAGATTTAGAAATTTTAGATTAGTGACGTCATTCGTTAAATGTAGAATGGAAAAAAAAACAAAATCCCATTCATTAGACAACAACCCTCCCTTGTTGTCAGACGCCCCAATTTGATTCACGCACCCACAGTCGCATGTCCACCTTCTGGGGCCAAGTTTAACCTAATTTCACTCACATTTAACATGTACAGGACGTGGGTTGTCTAAAGTTTCCTGGTTTTGCGGACTGAAAACACGACAGGTAGCTTCACGCCAGGAGCAGGCTGCCCGTCGTGACCGACCGGCTACAACGCGCTACAGGTGGCCTGTCATCACCACTACTTACCTTCGCCGCGCGCAAGACTTTCGCCTCAGAGGACCGACCAACCGGATTTTTTCGATGAACGTCATTCAAAGTGGGTGTGGAAAAAGAAAAAAAAAACAACCAACAACCTTCCAGTTGAAAACAGCGAAATCTTCTGTTGTGTGGTATAAAAGCTGTTGGTTCGGAGTAATGATAAGAGAAACAATCATGAAGACGCTCAGCCTTACATTTTGCGTGTTTCTGTTGGGATTATTTGCCAGCGATGCCGGGGCTGATGGTGATAATGAAGTTGTTCCGAGCCGTCTGAGCCCATTTCACGAGACTCTGGAAAAAGAAGGTTTGAAAAAAACGGACTTTTTGCCTTTAAAAAATTTTCAAACTTTTTTGAATGAGTTTTCTCACCATCTGGAATGTGGTGATGACGACGACGATGACCATGGGCACCACGCCGATGCTAAGGACGCCACAGCGAAGTGTGATTCTGTTGTGGTAAGTCTTCATATTGAAATATATACCAAATTTTCATTTACATTCAGTTACTGTGATAAGAAACCGTGTAACATGGAAAAAATAATGGAAGCCCATCTTACGCGCGGTGATATGTCAACGTATGGTTGTGGTTAAAATATATTTTATGGACTTACACGTAATGGGTCTTGATTTCAATTTACTGTGATAAGTCTTGCTTTTAATGTCTTACTGTGATAAGTCTTGATTTTGTTGTCCTACCGTGATTTCATTATCTTACTGAGACATGTCTTTCTTACACTGCCTTACTGTGACACGTCTTGCTTTCATTTACTTACTGTTGGGGGTCATCATTTCAAGGCCTTTCTTTATTGTATTTTTGTTAACTGTTAGTTAAAGCTGTTTTTTTTCTTTTTTTTTTTTGTTGGTTTGGTCATTTGTATTTAAGTCTAAAGAATTGTTTGTTTGGTCATTTGTGTGTAAGTCTAAAGAACATTGTTTCCTAGTTGTATACGTCGATGAGCTCCACATCAACTAAACATGTTAACATAATCATTTATTCATCATTTTTATTTTAAAAGGCGAATGAAAAAAAATATAGTAGTGCATTAAAATCATTTCAAAATGTATTTTAAAGCGTTAGTTTTGCCTATCCAAATGTCTTATTAGAGTATGGTTATGTGTATAAATGTGTAAACTCTACATAGTTTACAAAAAATAATTAAAAAATGACCGATTGTTATTAACTATAGTTTTCACTTTAGTTGGTATCACTAATCCACATCCAGTTCCTCAGTATGGCCGAAATGGTCTGACCTTCAAAACTTTAACCCCTTAAATCCCGTGGAGCTTTAGAGCACGCCGATGATTAGGGGATGGGATACCCTATGTTGTGTTAAGTTGGGAATAGGAGAGGGCGTAATAAGACCTTGATGACGATTTCAAATTGAGTTCGTGCGTGGAGAGGTTCCCGCGTCGCCATATTTGCTGGACACCATTACAATTTGAATTGTTGAAGAGTAGCACAATGGGAATATAAGTGTAAACATAAAACTATGTAAAAAATATAACAGACTATATGACAAATGCCTGTGTTGTTAATTTTTGGCTTGTTTCCTAAATCTGCATGGAAGAGATGAGATAAATAGCTTGATGAATTCTAATTTTGCGGTTCTAAAATTTGTAGACTGAACCCAAATAGTAAAACACATGGTTCGAAAGTAATGGCCTCTTAAAAAAAATATTTTTTTTTTAGTTGTTGCATACTGTACACTAAACTTTTTGTGTGTGTGTTTGTTTGTGTGTGTGTTGTTTTTTTGTTTTTTTTTTGTGGGAAATGGCCAGTGTGGAGATTTTATGAGAACCACTATCTCAAACCGTGATAAATGAGACGCTGTCAGTTGACATCCCGAACTCAACTTGTCACATGGGACACATACACACCTTAACTCAAATGTTATGGCATACAAAAAAGTTAAAGCTAATGATGTTGACCAGTCAACAGCTCACTGGGGAGCATGGCCTCTAAAAAATAAAAATAAAAAGTTACATCCTAATAGTTTACCCCACTTAATTCTAAGACAGAACGCTGTCAGGTAGGTTACAATGCTTTCAAGCAGGCTTGCACAACTCAGAACTTAGGTGGGCCTTAATACTTTATGAAAAACTTGTGCGGGCCGGCCGTAATATTTTATGAAAAACGTGTGTGGGCCGGCCGTAATATTTTATGAAAAACTTGTGTGGGCCGGCCGTAATATTTTATGAAAAACTTGTGTGGGGCGAAAGATAATGGGACAGAGGCCAAAGCTATTGAGAAAATAATAATAATAAATAATATTTCGTTACTTCACGGACCGCCAAGTGTGTGCGGGCCTGCTTTCAAGGAATGATCAGAAATCATGTTTAAGTATGCGTGTTATATAAATGTAGTAGAAGTCGTTCGAGCTTACATTAGCCTTATAAATACTGTGTGCACTCCACCATGAGGCATCATTACATTAGCCTTATAAATACTGTGGCTGCTGTGTGCACTCCACCATGAGGCATCATTACATTAGCCTTATAAATACTGTGTGCACTCCACCATGAGGCATCATTACATTAGCCTTATAAATACTGTGTGCACTCCACCATGAGGCATCATTACATTAGCCTTATAAATACTGTGTGCACTCCACCATGAGGCATCATTACATTAGCCATATAAATACTGTGTGCACTCCACCATGAGGCATCATACAAAGGTAAGGGTACACCACGTGACCAATAATACCAAGATGAGCGTTTAAATATACCATTATAAAAATATACATATCATAGCATGATGCTGGCATACTTTGTTATACACCCACTTGCACAGAGTAGGGCTTTTTTTAAACTTCAACACAAGGTTATTTTTGGCCACCACCGCATAGACTTGTCTCGACCTTGAAATTGACTTCACCGAGTGATTGCGTTGTCACTTTTTCCCTGCCCGCCCCTGTACTGGCTAGGGAAGAGTTTGGTGACATTCGGATGCGTTCCACTTGTTCTTAAGATTGCCGATAGGGGACGCAATTTATAGATTTTCTGTACTAGAACGTTCGGATTTAATTCACAATCCCACTAGGTTTGTCGTTCATATAATTAAATTAAATTTTAGTATCACTAGCTATGGTATCGTTTGTTCTTTGCATGCAGCTAGATCAGACTTGTCTTAATTATTGTTTCTTCTACGAGCCACCTAATAGCACATATTTAATCTTTATAACCATTACGGAACGTAACAATATATTTTCGCCTTCCCGCCCAGCCCCCACCCCCCCCCTTTTTTTTTAACGGTCATAAAGGAGTCCGGGGAAGGTGGTGGCATGTGCAAACTGCGTGTTCCAATTAATTCCCTTCATAATAGTTCCATGTTGTGTGTGTGCGCCCCTTTGTGAAATAAATCCTATCGCTGAGCTGCGAGGGTCAGACACTTATTGACGTTAGAGTTATTATCGTTCCATTATTCAGAGTTGTGGGTGGCCCCCCAATGAGGTATGGTTCTTGGGACACCGGATGCAACTCCATTTCACGACAGTGTTTAAACAGCTCGTTTGTGGTCCCGGTACGATTTTTTGCAATTTAGAATACACATTTTCATCTTGCCTTTGAAAAAATCTTCCTTAAATCAACAATAAAATTCATGCTATATTAATGTAAATAGCGAATTAATAAAAAAATACGCCACAAACCATATCCCAAACCTCTGTGGATTATAGGACAATACAATCATTTAATTAACCCTTTTTTTTTATTTCATCATGTGTGTAGGACGTTGTCAAATGAACACAGGTCAAGTCAAAGCCATTACTGTCATGTCGTGACGTACATTCGATCTCTGCGTCACTAGTGTTTTCTGATTGAGACAGCAATACATGTACGCCCTGAGAGTAATTTTTTTTTTTAAATGCAAACTTTACTGACGTCAGATCCGTAGGGCTTCACATTATTTAGTTCACCGGCGGTAAATCAAACGTTGGGGATTGGTTTCACAAGCATTTGCCAGGGTATGGCGACGGTATCGTCTCTATTTATGCCACCACCCTTATATTTATATTATGTAAGGAGAGATGATAATTATTGAATACAATTATACTACAGGGGCACAAGCACAGGTGTACGATGGGGTACGCGTCAACAAGGCTAGGGCCCAAGCCACCGTGGGATCTTGTGAGCGACCAATCAATGATGCAAGCCGTGATGGACGTTGATTGAGTGTCAGAATGTCACATATAGCGAGAAGGGGAATGTGACGTCGGGATAGAAATAACAAGTATATTAAAGTTGAATTTAAAAAACAACAACAATAAAAGAAAAAGATAATATAAAAAAAGAAGATAACTGCACCTTTTAACTTGGGATCAACGATTACATGTTTTTATCCTTTCATGCCCCAAATTATTGCGATCTCACCCTGTGATTATTTCAGAAATTGCCCCCCCCCCTTTCCGGGGGGGGGGCAGTTCAGATTTTTCGGGGGGGGGGCAGTACCAGCAGGGCCAATTGATTTATTGTTGGACATATCTTTGCTCCGGGTGGGGGGGGGGGGCATTTGGCTTTCCCCGGGGGGGGGGGGCCCCCCCCCCCGGGGGGGGGAGTGCCCCCCCCCCCGAGATATGGCTTAAAGAATCCCTGATCTCACCGCAAGTTATTTGTTTAATTTAAAACCACTGCAGGTTATATCTTATAGTATAGTATTAGAATAGCTTTCTTTGAATTCATTTTTTTTTTTTAAAGGGAGAAAGAATGTCTTGTTATTGGCCCCACAGCTGAGTGATTGGCATCAACAGGGCATGTATATGGCTGGGGTTGGCAGCGGTCCCCCGCATTATTGGCATAGGGGTCACAGGTGGATTTAGGATTTATTCCAGGTGGTATGGTGGTCTAGGGGTTATTTTTAGAACAATCGTAGTCCAGGGTAACGATTAAATTTATACGTGTATTTCACTTTTAAAACAGCCTGGTTCGCTGAACTGTGCCCCCAAACCCAATTTCCCCCCCCCCCACCCAAGGGTCAGTCTTTGTCTAAGTCAATGTTCTGTCGTTACCAATCACGACTACAGTTTTTAAGCATGGAATAATTTTACTGCTGTGAACTGATACCTGTGCATATTTTCTGAAGGCCGCGGACGGGCAATACAATGCGCGGTGCAAGGAAGTCTTTCGCTGCGGTAGTCAACCTCCACAGCAATCACCACGTCGTAAAAAAAAAACGTGTCCTGTTTGTGTTGTGAGCGCACTCTCTCCGCCAACCCGACGACGACGTCTACTCCAACCACCCAATGGTTGGTTGGGGCTGGTTCTGTCGGTACACGTTCCCCACTTTCACACATAGTGGGGCCTGGGTGTCAACTGATACCCAATGTTAGATTGATCACTTTGTGGGTGTGTGTGTGTGTGGGGGTGTTGGGGGGAGAAGAGACTATGTGTTTTATGTATAGGTCTGGTTTTAGAGGCTATGATGCGTCTTACAACGTGTGTTCCACTCCGGCTGCGTGACCTGTTACAGAGAATCCCGAGGCTGGAACACGAATATAATATTTTGCAAGCACTGGATCTCACAACGAAGCTCAAAAGAAATATATACATTTCCAATGACCTGTTGACCAAATGGTTTCATTGATTTCAAAATTTGGTCTTCAGTCTAAAGGTTGATTGGGACCTGCACAACAACTCCATCGGAAGCTTAACAAAACTCCTGTGCCGTACCCAAACATCTATGAGTTTGGCATCGCTTAGGGGGGGGGGGATCAGGACTCAAATGGAAATTCAGAAATAAAACAGTCTGTGGTAGGATGCAAGGGTTTTGGTTTTCTGAGGATGTAAGAAACTTGACTGTGTGCGGGACGACTGGCTCCTGTGCTTTATTCTGTCTGTAGCTGGCCTATGGGTTGCACATTTGAGGTTACACTAGATGTACCCCCTCCATAGGTTGAGGAAACCCTTATTCACTTAATATATCGATATTGCCGCATGAAAACAAGCCGATACTTTCTTGAATGACGCTAAGTTTCTTTCATGAGTTATTTTTCTGACAGGCTGATCAATCATTTTTTTAAAAGCAATATAACTTTAATAACACATACTTATTGTGTGTTGCTTGCTCTTCACTCACTGGCCTAGAAGGTGGGGGTGCTGAAAAGGGGTGGAGCGGGAAGTCCTCCCCGGGTGGCTATTTTTTTTTCTTCATATGGAGCGGCAATTTTCGGAAAACCGCAAGTGTGTTTTTCGTGGAGGGCAACATTATTTGCACGCCCCGGGAGTGGCACTAACCGCAGCTACGCCACTGCCTTCGGTACCGTCAAAAACGATTTAATAAACTACTGGGATTGTTGGGACGTTTCGATTTATGTCTGATCTGTCGACTGGAAACCCATCCACCAGATCACAGGATCAAATATCATCTCGACTTGTCGTGTCGACATGACACTTTATGGATGGACTGCCATCTTGTCATCGGGTGACAGCGAGTTTCGGAAACTTTTGCGTTAAGCACGTCATTCCAGGTTTTTTGTTCCCCCATGGGGGAGTGGGGTGGACGGGGGAAACAAAACCAAAACTTGGCCGGCGTGTTGAGTCGTTTATTACTGGAGGCGCCCCAGTGCATAGCAATTTTAAGTTTTTTTAAAAAAAGGGCCAATTCAGGGAAAATTCCCACCTCCCCAACCCAAATGACGCCCCTGTTTAGCGTGGGTTGCACGAGTGGAAAAAACTCAAAAACAACAACAAAACAAAACAAAACAAAAAAAATATAGTTGGACAGGGGAGGACAAGACAAATCCTGTGTGCCGCACATTCTGTCTCTATATAAATACATTAGCCTATAATATTCGGCACCAGCCGGGTCAGCCCGATTTCCCGCATACGAAATCAGGGGGTTCTCTTCAACGTCCTTGTGACGTAATCAAAGAAAGTTGACTGTACAGAAATAACTTTAAACTAATTTTTTTTTTCTTCTACTTGAGTGTTATTGTTATCATTTTCGTGACTGTACGATTATAGTGTTATTGTTATCATTTTCGTGACTGTACGATTATAGTGTTATTGTTATCATTTTCGTGACTGTACGATTATAGTGTTATTGTTATCATTTTCGTGACTGTACGATTATAGTGTTATTGCCCTGGCTCTTGCTCTGGAACAAAACTCTGTTAAACCTGTTTACTCCCTGAAGGGATTAATGTGGGCCCCCCCCCCGGCATGCATGTCTCCAGGGAGACGGGCTTTAGTTCTCACAGAGCCACTATAACTGTCGGACTGCTGACCCTCTATTTGCTGTAAGTCTAGGTGACCTGAGAGAATGATCCTCTCTCTGCTTCTATAGTAGCGGACTCTAAAGCAAAACTTTTTTTTTTTTTTTTTTTTTCTTTTTTTTGGGGGGGGGGGTATTAATTCTTCTTCTTCTATATTTTGAGGGCCCATGATCAATGCATTGATGATCATTCTGGCTCCCATTATCAATTATTAATAATTATTAATGACATTCTCGCTCTCGCACTTCAATCTTGTGGAGCGCAATCTTGTGCGCGTGGGGCGTTATTTCTTTTGTTCACACACGTGACATGTTAAGACTTTCTCGCGCAGTGTGTCCACCCGGTGAACGGCTGGAGAAAAAAAAAAAGGGGGTGGGGGGAGATTGGAAAAGGGGGGGGGGAGGTTGGGGATTGCAGTTTAAGAAATGTTAAAGTATTTTTCTCCGGTTTAGCGCGCTGGTACTCATCTTTGATAGGAAGTATTTATCATGAAGTTTTAAAGTAATTTTTTAAAATTCTCATTCTGCATCTCATATCCAAATATTTGTATTTGGTAAGTAAAAATCAGAGCACTGGAAGGACAAAAATGGAGGCGGATTTAAAAAAAATAAATTTATTTTGAAGTACAGTGAATAGAGACAGGGAAATATTTATTGGCCATTTTCAGTTGTTATTTTTTCTAGTATGGCATTGTTTCGTAGATAAACCTTCTACGATGTCAAACAGTTTTTTGTTTTTAATAATCTCTTTATATTTGGGCTTATTATTTTTTCCCCAAATCTTTTCTGATATAATCAAATGTGTGTCGAAACGAGCTGAGAATTGATATGTCTCATTATGTTAATGTACATAGCAAGTATTTAACGTTTGACCCATGATGGTACATTTTCGAATTGAAACATATAAGGACAGGGAATAACGTCTAAAATTTTCAAAGCATTGACGCACTATTCTGGAATCAGGGGGTGCGGGGTGGGGGGGGGGGGGCATCGGTATAATTCTTGTTCATAACAGAGTTACAAAATTTAAGTCCCGCAAACTTGGCTTTAAAATTTTCAAAGCATTGACGCACTATTCTGGAATCAGGGGGTGCGGGGTGGGGGGGGGGGGGCATCGTTATAATTCCTGTTCATAACAGAGCTACAAAATTTCAGTCCCGCAAACATGGCTTTAGGACCACGTGAACCGGATGTTTCAAACACGATCTTTAGAACCACCTGACCCGGATGTTTTAAATGGAATTTTAAATGAAGAAAACCAGACGCTAAACATTACGCATGTCTGATAACGTTCTTTCCATTTTCATTCTTCAGTGATATTATGCGAGATCCAGCTGACCTGGCGCAGTACGCGAGATCTAGCTGACCTGGTGTAGTACGCGATATCTAGCTGACCTGGCGCCGTACGCGATATCTAGCTGACCTGGCGCAGTACGAGATATCTAGCTGACCTGGTGCAGTACGAGGTATCTAGCTGACCTGGTGCAGTACGCGACATCTAGCTGACCTGGTGCAGTACGCGACATCTAGCTGACCTGGTGCAGTACGCGATATCTAGCCGACCTGGCCGTACGCGATAGCTAGCTGACCTGGCCGTACGCGATATCTAGCTGACCTGGCCGTACGCGATAGCTAGCTGACCTGGCCGTACGCGATATATGGCTGACCGGGTGCAGTACGAGGTATCTGGCTGACCTGGCGTGAAGCATTTACTCCCTTCAAACTTGTTTTGTTTTGTTTTATAGAGGCCCCTACAAATGGTAATTAGATGGTACTCTACAAAAAACAACAACAAATTTATGGATCGTTTAACAGTGTACATTTTGACATTGGGGGGTCTTTGAAAAAGCTGGGGGGTTTTTCAACGCCGAGAATCGAAATAGTTCGAGAACCACTGGGCTGCCACAATAAAGTGACATAAGTTGTTTTATCATTTTAATTATTATTTTTTGTTGTTGTTATTTTCGTAGAACATTTAATTAAAATTATTATTACACGAGTTATAGCCCGCCAAACAATGGTGGCGGCATTGCGTGAACTTCTCATCTATAAAAGTTACTTGACAAATCGTGCATTCGGCTAACTCACTTTATAAAAAACCCAATTGGCATTGACCCCCCCCTACCCACCCAACCCCCAAACACCCCCCCCCCCGCCCGTATTTTAACGCATACTGTTTTGTTGTCAAGTTCCTAAACTATATTAAGATTCTAATATCCCACCCAATGTTTCACCGCAAATTCATTACACCATATTTAAATAGGGGCTATTTCCGTAAAAATGAAAGAAAACTCTACACACCAAACGCACTTGCGGTATTTTTAAGAATCTCATTTAGCGCAGTTATCGGGAATTTTTTTTTTTTTTTTTTT